>CM056380.1:101147758-101372758 GCA_029718625.1 Synaphobranchus kaupii
AATCGCTTCTATAGCGTCCAAGGCAACAGGAAATAATGATTGTACTGCCCAAGATGCTAGAAAGGAATCGAACGGGTACAAACCACAGGCACGGTTAATCGATTTTCTGGATTAGTATGGGCAGTAGCCTGACAATAAATAACATTATCTACTTATTACTGAATAAAGCTAATAAATAATAAATAATATTATTATTATTGTTATTAGGTAGTAGTAGTAGTAGTAGTAGTAGTAGTAGTAGTAGTAGTAGTAGTAATAGTAGGCTAGGTAGGCTATTTTACTTATTTAAAACTATTTTGCGCACACGTGCACGTGCACACGCACACACACACACACACACACACACACACACACACACACACACACACACACACACACACACACACACACACACACACACACACACACACACACACTCCAAAGATGTGTCCAGCTGTTGACTATCCTTTTCCTCTTTCTCATGGACTTCCTGTGTCTAAGACTGGTTGTTTGGACTTCCACAGGATGTTTTGTAGAAGCAGATCCTTCTCTTCCTCAGGGTGGCTGTGAAAAGAATGCCCTTCCTTACTCCATGTCATCCCCTGACCATCTGAATCTCAAACCCACTGGCAAACAACATGGCAGTCAGCAGCAGAGTGATAGACTATAGTGATAAGAGCAGGGTCCTCTCTACTCATGTGACAGTGTGCTTGACCTCTGCAGCTTTCCTCTCAGTTCTTCATAGATTTTACCCATATTTTTGTTATCTTGAGGAGCACACATTGTTGTCTACATAGGATTGTCTCTGCTTTCTCACAGCCCCTTGTTGCAAAAATATGAAATGTAAATTGGATGTCAAATATTTTCAGTGCTGCTGCAGATACTGATTGCATCATTGACTGCAAAGGTAACAGGTTGGCCGCTTTCCTATGTCTGTCATGGTCTGACTGTTTCTCTGGAGAGGGTCCGGAGTTTTCAGGGGGCAGCCAATGGAAATGTCTTAGTCATCAGTAAATAGTGGGGCCTGCAGGACTAAGCAATTCAAGGCACAGGGAGCTCACTTTAGCTTGGATGCTACGAACAGAACAACATTATGATGATGACACGTAATACGCCAATAATACCTACAACATAGTGAGAATGTGAATATGGAGATATGGTTATTATTCCTGACAATTTTCCAAAAATGGAAAGGCATGCTCTTCCTTTAATGAATGGAAACACATTTTACATATTGCCCTTAACTAATTTATAAAGCTTTTTTTTTTTTTTAAGTGTAGAAAAATATCATATTAGCACAGTATTTTTAGAGCAATGAAGTGCTCTGAGACTCTGAGTTGTATTTTCAGCGTTGCGCTTCAGGTTTAATTTGCAGCAGAGCTCCTGCCCGTGGATGGGAGCGACTGGCCCTAAAAAGGGCAACACAAAGCAGACATGGCGACCGCTATGAGGGGAAGGAAGGGTGTGTCTCAAAAAGCGCGGAGTCGCACACAGTTCTGAACAATGGAGCAGTGCGCGTAACACCCTGCGTAACTGCGCCGGTAAAGAAACGGGGGACGCCGAATCTCGAGCCGCATTGTGGCTTAATGGCAGATGTATAGAACAGGCATCGGTGGCCGACAATGACCGGGCCGTCCTCAACGTACTCGCCGTGAAAGCAGATTATTATTTGTGTCTAGGCAACCGACTGGTGTGTGACTGGAGCAGTGCGGGTCCTTCAAAAGCCTAAGTGGACCCCCCCCCCCCCCCCCCTTCCCCTCCCCCCAGGGAATTACCCCATCCCCCCATTTTCTCGGATTTCTGCCACCACCCATAAATGAGTATCTCATTAGGCTCACCCCAAAACCGTCTGTGCATCTCTACCCCCACCCCCCCCCCCCCCCCCCCCAAATCTCCATTTGGCCTCAGGTGCAGGAGGGATTCAAATAGAGGCTCGTCCGACCCAACAATTTAGCATTTCTTTATTCCTATTGTTTGGAGAATTATTTGGATCCCTTTCCAAATATATCTCAAATGGAAGATGAAACCAGGGCTGAGCTAGTCTCAGAAATTGCACAATAACATTTCACAGATTTTTCATGAGATTGAGGGGGGCATTTCCTCACGGAATACAGTGACTGCATCAATGATTAAATGAGCACACTGGATTCAAAGACTAAATGCATTTGTACATAAGAGCTATTATTATATAAAAGGCCTTTCTTCATACAGTACATGCATGTGTGAATGTGATGATCATCCACATGTATGTGTGTATGAGAAGCATGGATTTTTTTTACAAACAAAAAACATTTAACAAAATCTACTTTTTCTGTGTAACAATACAAAAGCCCGTTGTATCTCTAAATGTGTTTCTAAATTCCACCCGACAAGTTGTATGCATCTCACATTAGAATGGAAAATAACTTGTTAATAACAACAATGAACAATAAAAAAAAAGAAGTAACCGTTAATTATAATAAGAAAAATTTCACTCATACATATGGTAAGGTGACAGTCCATGATTAAATATGATCAATAACTAGAAGTTTGTGAAATACAAAGGCCCCTTTATTTTCAAATACATGCTGTTTGCTGAATCTTTGGCAGGCTTGAGGGGGGCACTCGTCTTATTTCTCAATGATTGTAGTTTAAACAATGAGCACTGAACATCGGACACTATGACCAATCACTGCTCCTCCTGCTCTCAGAGGCTAAGAGCATCGGTACAGTGCCAAACCCACGGACACATTGTCACATCCCTGTCAACATCGGCGAGCTAACGCCTCACAAGACAAAAGTCAAAATGCTCTATTGTGCACCATCATTGTTGTGGCACATTGGCATTAACTCTGCCTCCATGGCTTGCCAAAGACATGCCTTTCATGTCACCAGAATAAAGAAACCACCATGTGGGGCTTTCTGGGTCATGGTAAACCATTTTGTTCCAGGAAACATGCCTCTTATTTCTTTGTTCTCTTGTCAATTATTTGATATCACCAGTCTAGTCTACAACCAAAGTTCTCAGTACATCTCTTAGAGCTAGAAAGAGTTAAAAATCTCTCTCTCTCTCTCTCTCTCTCTCTCTCTCTCTATATATATATATATATATATATACAGTACCTTGAAGGGTTTCTTCTCCTGACTTATTTTTCCATAGAGTTCAATAGGAAAATTTGTCAGGAGAAACAACCCTTCAAGTGATCCATCCATATCTACTGCATATCTGGCAGCAGAGTGATGGTTTAAGGCTTGTTTGATACGTCAGATCCTTGATGACTTAGAGCCATTTAGCCAACCATGTGTTCCACACTGTTCCAGTGTAATTTAAAGCTAAATCTAGTCCCACCCCCCAATTCCCATAGAGATCCATTCAAATGCAGAGGTTATAGTATCGCTTCTAAGAGTACCTGGAAATAAGATATCAGGAGTCTTTTGAAATCCTTTCATACAGTCATGATGGCATCACCTTTTTACCTGTGGAATACCTGTTTACCAAAGAAGTTGTTTGAGAGAATGGCAAGAATGTGCAAAGCCGTTATCAAGGCAAAGGGTGGCTACTTTGAAGAATCTAAAATATAAGACTTTTTTTATTTGTTTAACCCTTTTTTGGTTTTTGCATAATTTAATTTGTGTTATCTCATAGTTTTGATGTCTTTACTATTCCAAAATGTGGAAAACAGTAAAAAATAACCTTCTATGAGTAGGTGTGTCCAAACTTTTGACTGGTACTGTATATATATATATACAGATCCTTTCCAAAAAATGTGAATATCATGGAAAAGTTTTTTTTTCTCCATAATTCCATTCAAAAAGTGAAACTTTCATAGATTATAGATTCATTACACACAAAGTGAAATATTTCTAGCCTTTATTTGTTTCATTTTTCATAATTTTGGCTTACAGCTCCAGAAAACCCCCAAAACAGTATTTCAAGAAATTAGAATAGTGTGTCGAAAATCAGCATTTACTTCAGTTATTTCAGAGAATGAATGTTTTAGACTGAGTGTCACACTATCATCTAATTTACTCAAAACACCTGCAAAGTTTATCTCAGTTTAGTTCAGTATGGGGAAGACTGCAGACTTGACAATTGGCCAGAAGACCATCATTGACACCCTCCAGAAGATGGGTAAGCCACAAAAGGTCATCGCTAAGGAGGCTGGCTGTTCACAGAGTGCAGTGTCCAAGCATATCAATAGAAAGTTTAGTGGAAGGGAAAAATGTGGGCAGGAGAAGGTGCACAAGCAAAAGAGATTCAGCGGATTGTCAAGCAAAGACGATTCCAAAATTTGGCGGAGATGCAGAGGGAGTGGATTGAGGCTGGGAGTCAGTGCTTCAAAAACCACCACGTACAGACGTATCCGGGACATGGGCTACAACTGTCAGATTCCTCGAGTCAAGCCACTCCACTCATTCTCTGAAATAACTGAAGTAAATGCTGATTTTCGACACACTATTCAAATTTCTTGAAATACTGTTTTGGGGGTTTTCTGGAGCTGTAAGCCAAAATTATGAAAAATAAAACAAATAAAGGCTATAAATATTTCACTTTGTGTGTAATGAATCTATAATCTATGAAAGTTTCACTTTTTGAATGGAATTATGGAAAAAAAAAAAAACTTTCCATGATATTCTAATTTTTTGGAAAGGATCTGGAAGGTCTCCCCACCCTTTCACCTTCTCCATGTTTTATTACGTTACAGACTTATACTACAATAGATTGAGTTCATTTTTTGCCTCAAACATCTACACACAACACCCCATAATGACAATGTGAAAAAAGTTTTTTTGAGATTTTAGCAAATTTATTAAAAATAAAAAATAAAAAATTTCTCATTTACATAAGTATTCATACCCTTTGCTTTAACGTATTTTTAAAGTATCATATTTCATATTTGGTCGCATATCCTTTACATGCTGTTACTTCCTGAAGTCTGTGACCATCAACATAAAAAAAAAAACTGTCGATATCTTATTTTCAGGTACTGTTACAAGCGATACTATAACCTCTCTGCATTTGAATGGATCTCTATGGAAATTGGGGGGTGAGACTAGATTCAGCTGTAAATTACACTGGTACAGTATGGAACACATGGCTGGCTAAATGGCTGTAAGTTATCAAGGGTCTGAGCTATCAAACGAGCCCCAACACCATCACTCTGTTGCCAGATATGGAGTAGATGTGGATGGATCACTTTAAGGGTTGTTTCTCCTGACTTTTTTCCCCATAGAGTTCTATAGGAAAATGAGTCCGGAGAAATAACCCTTGCAGTGATCCATCCACATCTACTCCATATCTGGTAACAGAGTGATGGTTTGGGGCTCGTTTGATAGCTCAGACCCTTGATAACTTACAGTCATTTAGCCAGCCATGTGGTCCATACTGTACCAGTGTAATTTACAGCTGAACCTAGTCTCACCCCCCAATTTCCATAGAGATCCATTCAAATGCAGAGAGGTTATAGTATCGCTTGTAACAGTACCTGAAAATAAGATATCGACAGTTTTTTTTTATATTGATGGTCACAGACTTCAGGAAGTAACAGCATGTAAAGGATATGTGACCAAATATGAAATATGATACTTAAAAAATATGTTAAAGCAAAGGGTATGAATACTTATGTAAATGAGAAATTTAATTTTTTTATTTTTAATAAATTAGCAAAAATCTCAAAAAAAACTTTTTTCACATTGTCATTATGGGGTGGTTGTGTGTAGAATTTTTGAGGGAAAAAAGGAATTTAATCAATTTTGGAATATGTCTGTAACGTAATAAAACGTGGAGAAGGTGAAAGGGGTGGGGAGACTTTCCGGCTTGACTGTATATATATATATATATATATATATATATATATATATATATATATATATACTATATATATATATATATATATATATATATATATATATATATATATACAGTGCCCTCCACAATTATTGGCACCCCCTGGTAAAGATGAGTAAAAAAGTTTATAAAAAAAATTCACCTTCAGTGTGAGATTAAGCTAATTCACCAAACGGTGAATTTTTTATAACCCTTTTTTACTCATTTTTACCAGGGGCCAATAATTGTGGAGGGCACTGTATATACATAGTATATACTGTATAGAGTATAATTGAATAGATAGATAGATATATCGATAGAAGAAAGTGTTGAAGAATTGAAATGTACACAATCTCATACTGTAATAGGTTACACATATCATAATTTCAATATCATATATTTTCCTTGCTACGTAAACTATTTCTAATACTTAACTGCCAGTACTGTCTCTAACTACCTTTAATTATATAATTTATCTACTTGTTTCATATAATTACTGTACAATTTGCCTGACTCCCATGTTCTTTGTATTTTGTATTGAATGGTAAGCTATTCATGTAAAGACAATAGAGGCAGAGTAAAGATCTTGTTCCTTTACAGTCTTTCCATGTACCTAGCCTACCTTTTATCGTGTGCCTTGTATAATTTCCCTTCTGTGATGTTGCTCATACATCTTTTACTATGTTTAAATTCGGTATATCTATTGCACGTTATTTTGCATATTTGTTTCATTTCTCCGTTGTGTACTCCCTTTCATGTGTGGGATTCTATTGTCTCTTATTGGTGCGTTGTACACACCTGGCTCACCCGCTTCCTTTATGTCAGATGGCTTCCCACACTGCCTCGCACTGCCTGAAGAAGTCGATGCGCGTTGCGCCGCGCTCCCAGCGCCCCCTTAGCCAAGTGCCCTTGCCTATTTTGAATGCCGTTCGTTTGTTTTCCGCACACTTATTAAAGTTTGCAACTTTACGGTGTCCCTCTGTTTATAGTTTTATAGCGATAACATAAATGTATTTTTGGAGCCGTCAGCCTGTCTGCTTAGACGATATGTTTCACGCGGTAGCTTATATGCAGCGTGAGGTCATGGTTATGTGCGGAATGTAGCCATAGCATGTGAACGTTGGGACCACCTGTGACAGTGTAGCGCGAGGAGGCCGGGGAGGCTGCTGGTAATAGGTGTCACTGTAGCTGGGTTAAACAGTCGTCATTAAAAGGACTTAGGAATGTCAGAATGAAATCCCAAGTGAGGCACTGCTACTCTACCCTTCACCAAGACACTTAAGCTGAAGTGTGTCGGTAAACACCCACCTGTATTAATGGTCAGCATGCGTTAACGTAAGCTATGCACTATGCAGGTCACCCTGGACCAGGACATTTGCCATGTAAATGCATAATTTGGTAATACATTTATTGGCATGTTTGTGCCAATTTATGCAAGTGTGATAACTTCTGACAGGATAGAATATTTGCACGTAGGATGTAGGCAAAAGATAAAATTCAACATTTATCTAAGTATATGGACACTGTTTAAAAAAAACAAAAAAAAACAGTGGTTAACACAATAAATTATGCATCCAATAATGCATTTTGTTGGGACTGACATCATTGGTTCTACGTGATTGATAATTCAGCAACCTGACAGAGGGCCACTAACTGGAAGATTAATAATATACCGTGAGTCCTGTAGCAAAACCATAATTCAAGTTTTACAACTCAAACAAAATGCCGATCCCCAGAACGTTGACCGAGGTTATGCACAGAACTGTGAAATTGACTGAATGCATAGACACTGTTTTCCTGCCTTACACTACCATCTAGTGGAAGAAAATCAGGTAACTGCCAAATTGGGCTCAGAGCAAAACAGGAGGAAAGATAAACACCAGTATGGAGCATGATTTTGACGAACTGCTACAATTCCAAAATATCTGTTAAAATTAACTTAACTTAAAATTATTGATATTACATTCCTTTTGTTGTATCACTAGATTGGTGTCTTAGTGAATAGCAGTGTTCAGTTTGATTTACAGTATACTTAAAAAAGAAAAACTCTTTAAACCGTTAAAATTCTCCAAAAATACCATCAGGAACATTTTAATGTTTTGTACAACACACATAGCCTATTACTTTTTTATGCTCAGTTGCCCTGGTAGGTTAGACCTTGGTATTCTGTATTTATCCACGTCAACAGGCACTGCTACATATTTTCTTACCTAAGCTAGTTTGTTTTTTAATTGAATGTTTATAATTATTTAAGGCATTCAAGGAAATAGCTGTTTTCAGGTACCTGTGCATACCTGCTGATCTGTGGAAACTATGACATGTATGCACATTGACGCTCAGTAGTTATAAGGTATAAGCCATCCCTGACAGCTCTTTGCTGTTCATTTAATTGCAGTGTCAAATAAAAAATTAAAATGCGTGTCTCTGTGTCCAAACTAAGGTTATTTTGCATTGGAAAATGTTCCAATTATGAACATACACTTTTATACGCTTCAAGTGACTCCATTATACAAATGGCAGTAGCAACTTTACAGAGACCTTTTTGACTCACAACATGAAAACCGGCTTGCAGTGTTTCGCTGAAATTTGCCCTTCTGGGATGAAAAAAGATGGTTAAAATTATATTGCACTGTCTTATAAATACACTGTTGTTTTAATTGAACTATATCATATTCACACTTTTTTTTTAACTCACCGCAAACATTGCACCCATATAGAGTTAACATACGGGTGCAAATATTTACGTTACATTACGGAATATCTGCTTTCTATATCTGGTGTAGGCTACGATGGAAACAATTTCCTTCGCTTCTAGAAAATGCATGAACTACTGTAGTTAACTAGTTCGTGAGACATGCGGTCTTAATTTATACGGTTCTTAAAGCACTTTTAAAAAACAATTTTAAACCCATCTTTACCAAATTGATATTGCTAAGGAAAGAAAGGAGTAAAATTCCATGAGGCACAGTGAAAAACTAAAAGCTGCTGACATTGACATTGTTGCAAATGTATCAAAACACCAGGGCGAAAACGTAATCATGTTAAAACGTGGTATTTGTAGTTTTTAATGCGCAAACTTCGTGTTCCTCATACGCTATATACATTATAGAGGACTACATATTCTATAGATTTTAGCGCCATCTACGTGTAGGGAGGTCAGCAGTTTGTAAGCATATCGACTGGTACTGCGCGGTGTAGACTTGTCTAGCTACATTTCTTGTTTTCTGTTTTTCATCTATATTGGCGCAACTTTTGACATTGACAGCTAGAAGAATGCAATCGGAATCGGGGATAGTACCAGACTTTGAAGTCGGCGAAGAATTCCACGAAGAACCAAAAACATACTACGAGCTGAAAAGCCAGCCTTTGAAAAACAGGTTAGTGCGTAGCAAATGAAATGTTAGCGAGCTAAACAGATAGCTTGCTGTCGGCATGCTAGCTGCATAATTTACAGTTTGCATGTTTCAGTCGGGAAAAAAAACTTAGCAAGGAATGCAGTTAGCTGTGCAGCTGCTTTGATCGAGACATTGCATCCAATGTATGGTAGATACAATGGCTTGCTGGGCTAGCTAAGTTTTAAGCAAACGATTTTCTTGTTGGATTCGTTCCATATGTTAACGCTGCTTTTCCGTTCAGATTATTCTAAGGACACTCTCATCCCTCCCTGTCTGTAATAGCTTTCTGGGAGGGATTTGTTTGACTCTGGGGTTCTGTCGTTTTCTTTTATCACATTGTTTTGGAAAATGTTCGGGTGTTGTCTGGATAATGATGTCCGTAAATAATTTTGACGATACTGTTCGGTTATCGTCGTGACATTCATTAGTTTGTTAAAATGAAATTATGCATTGCATAGGCTATTATGTAATTTTGATTAAGTAATTAGAGTAGGCTACGACAGTTTTTTTTTCCCTCTCAAATTTATCATTTCCACACATTGTTTACAGGTAGTTTTTATGCTGATAGTTTTAGAGGCGTAATAAATGCATAGATCCTCACACTAACAATGGATTAAGGAGTAGCCTACTGCAGACAAATCGGAAAAAGAAGAGAGAAGAAAAACCACCCAGAATAGTTGTAATTGCTCCTCGTGTATCCTCAGCGTCAAGTGATTTCTGTACTAAGATGAAAACTGTTTTTGAAGTCCACTTTTTTACAGGATGCTTATTAATTTGAAATACTCCTTTTTCAGTGGTGAAAGTCATTGGATTCCTATTTGTCTTCATAATTAAATTGCTTTTATGTTGTGTGTCTTGAGTCATACATGGAATGTGGACATCTTAGTTCACATAGCTATTTTTTAAAAGCATTAGGATTCGCCTACCTCCTCTTGAAATGACTTGTATTCTGCTGTTGATTAAATGTTTAACTTTTGGAAAATGGAAATCAGTAATAACATGACAGTTAAGGAATAAGCCATTATGTCCATTGCACAACATGATGAGAAATATACTTTTGTTTTTGCGGCTGACTGCTCATAGAGTCAGGGAAAATTTGCCTGGGCTTTATGCCTACATCACCAGAACAACACAACTAAGAAAACGCTGTACTATCTATTTCCTTTTGGTGGTGTGTGGGTCTGTGTTTACATTTTTTAGACCTTTGACAAGGCCATATCATGGTAAAAAGTGTTGTTGTAGGTTTTTGCTATCAAATTAAGATGGAAGCATGTCACTAAATGGCGTATGAGAATGATGTGCTTAGGCTATACTTTAATTAAGAAGCTTAACTATTTTGACCTGAATACAGTCAAGCCGGAAAGTCTGCACACCCCTTTCACCTTCTCCATGTTTTATTACGTTACAGACTTATACTACAATAGATTGAGTTCATTTTTTGCCTCAAACATCTACACACAATAGCCAATAATGATGAAGTGAAAACAGGTTAATAGAAAATATGCAATTTTATTTTACTGACAAAAATAGGTTATTTAGGGGTTACATATCTGTACACACCCTTAGCCTAATACTTGGTTGCTGCACCTTTGGCAGCAATTACAGCTTCAAGGCGTCTTGGGAAAGAAGCTACGAGCTTGGCACACTTGTTTCTGGACATTTTTGCCCATTCCTCTTGGCATATCCTTGCAAGCTCCGTCAGGTTGGATGGGGAGCGTCGGTACACAGCGTTTTTCAGCTCTTTCCACAGATGTTCAATTGGATTCAGGTCTGGACTCTGGCTGGGCCACTCAAGGACATGCACAGACTTTCTCCGAAGCCACTCCTTTGTTCTCTTGGCTGTGTGCTTCGGGTCGTTGTCATGTTGGAAGGTAAACCTTCGCCCCAGTCTGAGGTCCAGAGCGCTCTGGAGCAGGTTTTCTTCAAGGATCTCGGTGTACTTAGCCACATTCATCTTTCCCTCTATCAGGACTAGTCGCCCCGTTCCCGCTGCTGAAAAAAATCCCCACATCATGATGCTGCCACCGCCATGCTTCACTGTAGGGATGGTATTAGCCAGGTGATGAGCGGTGCCTGGTTTCCTCCAGACGTGACGCTTGGTATTCAGGCCAAAAAGTTCAATTTTGGTTTCATCAGACCAGAGAATCTTGATTCTCATGGTTTGAGAGTCCTCTAGGTGCCTTTTGGCAAACTCCAAGCGGGCTGTGATGTGCCTTTTACTAAGGAGGGGCTTCCGTCTGACCACTCTACCATAAAGGCCTGATTGGTGGAGTGCTGCCTGGATGGTTGATCTTCTGAAAGGTTCTCCCATCTCCACAAGGATACGCTGGAGCTCTGTCAGAGTGACCCTCGGGTTCCTGCTCACCTCCCTGGCCAAGGCCCGTCTTCCCCGATTGCTCAGTTTGGCCGGGCGGCCAGGTCTAGGAAGATTCTTGGTGGTTCCAAACTTCTTCCATTTACGAATGATGGTGGCCACTGTGCTCTTTGGGACCTGTAAAGCTGCAGAGATTTTTCCGTACCCTTCTCCAGATCTATGCCTTGACACAATCCTGTTTCTGAGGTCTGCAGATAATTCCTTTGACCCCATGGCTTGGAGTTTGCTCTGACAAGCACTGTCAACTGTGGGACCTTATATAGGCAGGTGTTGGCAATCCCCAATCATGTCCAATCAATTGAATTTATCACAGGTGGACTCCAATTAAGTTGTAGAAACATCTCAAGCAGTATCATTGGAAACAAAATGCACCTCAGCTCACCTTTGGGTGTCATATCAAAGGGTGTGCACACTTGTGTACATATGATATTTTACATTTAGATTTTTTATAAATTAGCACAAATGTCTAAAAACCTTTTTTCACTTTGTCATTATGGGCTATTTTGTGTAGAATTTTGAGACAAAAAATTAACTCAATCTATAGTAGAATATGTCTGTAACGTAATAAAACGTGGAGAAGGTGAAAGGGGTGTGCAGACTTTCCGGCTTGACTGTATATGAATGTATTTATTAAATTTTTTACTCTCTTCCCCCATGTCCCAATGATAATTGTTTACATCACAATTCACAATAGGATTTGGTGGGGGTAGATAGCGTTGCCATGGGTGTTAGCCATTGTGTCAGGATTGTAAGTCACACTTTGGATTCTACAGTGTTAGGTGCAGAATCACTATCCGCACAAGGCAGGTCAAGAGCTTATTGTGTGTATATTCTCCCAAGCATGTCCAGCATTGCAACTCTTTATTTAATGCCTCAATAGTGGAGAATGGAACTGGTGCAACAGCGCTGACTCTTTCTACGACCCAGTCGTATTCTTCCCCGCTGCCAAAACAATATATCCCACACTGACTGAGGCCTGTGCTCTGGAGGTAACCTTTCAGTGGCAGAAACATGTGACCGAACCACTGAACGGCATTATCCTGGAATGAAAAGGAGTGGGTCCTAGACAGTGCCTCAACACTGCTCCCCTGTGTTCGCCCAATTTAACACTGCGCCCAAGTATGTGCCGCGAAACCTCTTCTTTTTTTCTTCTGGGAAACGTTATGCGCAACTCGGGGTGATAGTAGTGTTGCCGAGTGCAGAAGTCCTGGCAGAGAAGGAAGCTGTGACCGCCCGCTGCAGGGAAGCTGTAATCAAATTAATAATGCTAAACTGGGTTTTTTTTCCGTTAGTGAATTTCATTATGTGGTTACTTATTTAGAACCTGAATCCTGAATTTTCGTGTGCTCCTTGATTTTTAAGCACGGCCACCATTTCCTTGGAAACAAAGACTCAGATTGATTTACTTATAGGCTGATTCCTGTGTAGAGCGATGCAAAAAGAGACGCGCGATGACGAGGCCATCGCAGTGGGAGTGTGCTGTAGTCTCTAAAGGCTCTTAACTCTGTGTTCCGTTTTTCCACTTGTTAAAAAAAGTTGTAGCGTTAGTGTCCTGTCCGAACTATGGTTCTGACTCATCGGTAGAATTTGTTCCCAGGAACATACCAGGGGCAGCACGGATATTTGTGTTTTTAGAAGTTAATTGAATAGTAAATACTTTACAGGTAAAAAGAAAAGCACAAGTAATCAGAAACAGAATGGACTGCTTAGTTTAGCTTTGAGCATTGCATTCTAAATAAACAGATAGGGGGTAAACAAAGTGGAAAAATGCTAATTTTCTGAAAATTAAACAAACGAGTGTAGCAGCAGAGTGTTTCCCTTCGAGCACACTTGTTTTACTAATACATCATTCTGATGTTTCACCCTCAATATCACACTTGGGTCTTCCTAACTTTAAAGGCTGATCTACATGCAGAACAGGAAGGAACAGTTAACAATCTTAGAGGAACATTACGGGAGCTGCTTTTCATTAGTTGTAATTATGTGGCTTGTTGCATTCTGGGGTATAAATATATCCTGTCTACATTTCCATTTACACCTCAGCATTTGGCAATTAAATCCAAACCAATTAAATCTGAGTGCCGCTAACCTTTCCAGTTTATCACTACAGATAGGAAATATATTTGAAATTTGGTTCACTATTACCTTGCTGTTAGAAGGGGTTTCTTTGTTGGCACAACGGTCCAACATTTCAAATAGTGTGTGCCAGTAGTGGCCTAATTACATACGTAAAATAGTGTGTGCCAGTAGTGGCCTAATTACATACGTAAAGTTGTTGCATGTTACCGTATATTTCCAGATCACTAATGTTTTGCCACCTTTCCATTACACAAAGTTTCAGGTCTCATAATGTTCAGGTCCCGTGCTCTGTCTTTGACTCGGACTGAGATCTCAACCTTGACACAATTGTCATCCTCACTATTTCCAAGAACAATATCAATTTTCAGGCCAAAAGTTCAAAGGCATCAAAGGCTCCTGCCTGGTTTTCTCCTTCCATTCACTAACTTAGCCAGTTCTGTGTGGATTTTTAAGAGATTACAATTTGGTAGCCTGCAGGGAAATATTTTGTTTCCTAAGAATCCCATTAATTCTTAAGTCAAAATGTAATTTGTTAAAGGTCATAGAGTATGCATTGTAAATATTTGAATGTCCTGCTGTCTAACTTGGCCAGTGAAACATGACCCACGTGATATTTCTGATATTTATTGTCCTATGTACTAGCCTAATAGACCCTCTCTGTATTCTTTTTTTTTTTCCAATCTGTGTGTGTTTGTGTGTGTGTCTGTCTCATCATTGATGTGTTGTGTAAGGTATTTCCTAATAGCAGTTTGGTGGGGGAATGGTAAAATAAATAAAATGGGGAAGAGAGGAGTTTCACTTCCTCCAAATTGGTCCATTATATGGGAAGTAAAACTAAGTGTCTTTACACTTAAAGGAATATGCATTTTCTTCTTCTTCTTCTTCTTCTTCTTCTTCTTCTTCTTCTTCTTCTTCTTCTTCTTCTTCTTCTTCTTCTTCTTCTTCTTCTTCTTCTTCTTCTTCTTCTTCTTCTTCTTCTTCTTCTTCTTCTTCTTCTTCTTCTTCTTCTTCTTCGAGTATTTGATTTAATCATCATCTACCATAAAACAAAATATAGGCTTATGGGGTAAAGGGGAAAAAGTGCATACGACCGTGCAGTACAGTCCTTAGAGCAGTGGGCTCTCAACCCGCACGTGGGACCACGGTGTGACCAGGGGCTTGATCCCACGCTGTCCCTGTATGCCTTTCTGGGTGAAGTGAAAAAATACTTAAAGAGGGCGGCCTGTCCTATCTCCTTTAAAAAAAAATGGTGGGGGAGCTGGGGTTGAACTCTCATTACAAAAATACAAAAATCAAAGCAAAGTGTATTTTTCTCAAAACGGAGAGCGTGGGAAAGCAGAGGGTTGTTTTTCAGGAGGTCAGTCTGAAAGAGGTCAAATATAGCAAGAGAGGTTGTACAAGTTAAATTACGGTAATGTTAAAGGCTGGAGCACAGACTGAAGAGAACACAGCCGTGGAAGGAGGAGGAGGAGGATGCCAAACGGTCAGTCTGCCAGAGGAAGATTATCACAAGTGTACGAAGAAATGACAGATCACAAAGGGGCTTAAGAGCGGCGAGACCACGGGAGAGCGTGGGTGTTGAGGCAGTATTGAGCGGCCAAAAAAGAACTCGATCAATTGAGTGGCATGAGATAAAGAGAACTGTCTGAGTGTGCTCTACAATCTGCGCTTTACGATACTCTAGTATTGTAATGGTGTACCGTGTGTTCTGCAGAACTATAGTACCATATTAGCATGCTCTGTCTGCTACAGAAATACAGTATAGTACTGTATTACCATGCTCTGTATTTTACAGAACCTTAGCATTGGACAGAGTGCTAGCACACTAGCAAACCCTATCAAGGAATCAAGGTGCATGTATTAAACCTAGGCTGTGTGGTTACGGTGTGGCTCTACTTCAAACAAACTGTTCAAAGCTGCTTTTATAAGTGGCATAATTTAGTACACCACAAAACTAGCAGGCATTGCTATACTGTAATGTTATTTGTAGTTGGAGGAGTACAGTACAGTGCTCCAAGCTTCCCTACAGTAGCGAGTCCTTTTGTTTTCAAGGGTTTAAGAACTTAAGGAACTCAGAACTGGTAGAATCTTCATGATTTTTGGGAATGTCTTGCGGAGGGATAAAATGATAACGATGATTTCTGGTATCTTTCATAACCTGGTAAAAGATATTCTTTGGATGTGAATCAGGCTCCCCTGAAGACCTAGAAACAAAATGAATGTTCCTCATTTAGAAGTCTGGCACACTGCAAAACGCACCCGATGCACACTGTGCTTTATGCAGTGTGAATTAGTCTTATAAATTTAGAAAAGAACGTGAGATTCCTGAGGGAAGGAGATGTTGCAATTTGATGGTGCTGTCTGTATTAAAAAAAAAAAAAAAAACTATTTTCTGAGAAAAAAAACTTATACAATATAGCAGTAATATAAATAAAAGCCTGAAGTATGTACACTTGTTTTTATTAGTATTGTTTTTGTATTAGACCAGGTGTACTGTAAATACTGTATGTGGAAAATACATTTTTAGTTCAGTATTTTAGAATTTTCTTTTATTTTTAAGGTTTTTACAACGGCCACGTTTAAATGAGATTGATTACCATGGCTCATATCCATTCCTTGTTCACGCTATCAGATTAATGTATTTCTGTTGCTTGTTATGTCTCTGAGGAGCAGTGCAGAGAAAAATGTCGAGAAACGGCATAATCAGAGCACCCCAATAAACTCAGCATCCCAAAAAATTAAAATAAAAAATATTTTTAAAAAAACAAAACAATACACAGGTCGGGCGTATAGACTTCATTTTCAAAGCTTTAATTTTTTTTAAAGACGTGTGGCAAATATTTGTTTTCTTATTTTAAATGACTTTGGAGCACACAATGTCTGTGCATTTGTGGGTTGTTGACACTTAACAAAGGCCCAGCAGTCAAAGTCAAGACCAAGTTAGTTCAATCTGCTTTTATCACCACGACGAGCTTTATAACAGCAAATATAGCTTGGTGTCATTTTCAGCGAGTGCTCTTATATCAGTCTTATATTTTTGATTATGACTGGGTTTGCCTCTGAATAGGGTTTGCTACTGAGTATGGAAACCGTGTGTGAATTCACTACCTGGGAGGGAAATTTCATTATAGAGCAACGTTCTGCCAGGGCGAGGGATGATTTGGCTAGTCTCCCGTAGCAGGGTGTTCAAAGTGGACCGTTAAGTGGACACAGGGGTTTGACAGACAAGCGCATGTGTTTGTGGGTCACTTCAGTTATGGTTGTGCCAGCACAGCGCTGCACGCTTAGTCACATCACGGATACACACTGATAAACTGGCCAGTGGCCATGTCTGTGCTGCTCAGCTTGCTGGAGATTGCTCTTATTGTAAGGTATTCCAGCATGTGCTTGGCTAATCAAGCTGAAAACCTCTGAAATTTGCCTCTTTTCACACCTAAAACGCTGTCATTGAAAAGCCTGCATTTCACACTGATTGTTGGTGAATATGCTTATTAATAGTCTGATGGGTGACTTAGAATAGCTCAATTTGAAACATGAATGCTATATTGTGCAGTCTCACTGTTATCACATTTTTTTTTGTCACTTTTTTCGTTAGCAGTTTTCTGGTTTGCGTGATATAATGAACTACTTGTGGATTAAAATGAAAGGCAATATTGTGTTGTTTCTGCTTATGCTGCTGGTACTTCAGAGTAAATAATTTTAACACAATTTTAACATTATCACTGTAACCTGGAGAGCTTTTCACTTTCAGCCAGGTAACTGAATTTTTAATGAAATTACTTTCTGCAGATGGGTTACATTTCACTTTCTGTTGACAATTGTCTGAGTGAGTATATGCCAATATAGTATGTTTAGCTAACTGTAGTGCCCCATTCAGTAAAACCTCCAAATATAAGAAAGAAGTTGAACATTTGAGTCAGACCTCAGTTTAATCTAATTTTCAGTAGTAAATTGATACTTTTCTATGGAATATTTATTTATTTCAGTGACTGATAAACCCCTGATGTTTTGGAAAACTTAATTGAATACATAAAAGTAACTTGAAAGTAGAATAGAAATAGAATCTCAAATTTAAGGGGAGGTACCACAGGTGAATAGGAAAAAAAAATTCCTCTGTCCTATCAGACCGAAACTTTACCAGTGGATTATACACCGACATATAAGATATTTTTGTATTATGACTTGTTTCTTTATATGTTAAAGGGGAATTCCACCCAAAAATTATGTTTGGTTTGCAGAAAAGTAGCTCTCCTGATTAAAATGAGCTCTCAGCCAACTTTCTACCTGTAGTGAGAGCAGTGATATAGCCCCAAACTGCTGCGCATATATCAGGTACTTGCCTTAGTATGAACTACAACAGCCAAAAAGCTTACAGTTCAGACAACAGGTTTCCACGCACACTGAATGACTTCTTCATAATAACTCATCAACTCTTAAATGCGAAGAATTTTCTTCATTTTTTTAAAGGAAAAATAGTTTCTGTTAGAGCCAGCACTGTAAATGCAGATTCTCAAACTCCCTGGGATCTACCTGCCCATGGGCCTCCATCTATGGTGTCATCCTTTGATATGATGTCAGAAGATGCCGTCAGTGAAGTAACTCGCAGGATGAATTCATCTACGTGTGTTCTAGACCCCATCCCAACCAAGCCGTTTAAATCCTGCTTCCAAAGCCTTTCCCAAGAAACAACAAGTATAATAAACTCATCTCTTAATTTAGGCATCTTCCCCACAGCTTTCAAGACTTCTATAGTAAATCCTCTCCTCAAGAAATCAAATCTAGTTTACTCTGAGCTAAACAATTACAGACCCATTTCTAATCTACCTTTCCTTGGTAAACTTTTAGAGAAAATTGTTTTTAATCAACTATTTGTTCATCTAACCAACAACGGCATTTTAGAAAAGCTCCAATCTGGTTATCGAGCAAACCACAGCACAGAGACTGCCCTACTGAAAGTTGTAAATGCATTTATCAAACTAGAATAAATCCAAAGCTATACATATGACTGCATTTAACAACTGTGGTTTAAATATAGACAAAGGTATGAATCTTTGAATTGCTATTCAATTAATGTGGAAAATCATTTTGACTGAAAAATCTGTGGTCCTTTTTCTGTGGGGTTAGATTGACAGATATTCCAGTTATGGTCAATTTATTATGGCAGCAGGTCTCCAAAGAAAATAGTGTCCAGTTTGTCTTAACTTATTTCATTTATTGTTTCTATTTTTTCTCCCAGTTTGGAATGGCCAGATATATTTGCAGGCCCATCGCATTGCTGCAACATCAACAGTCTGTTCAGGAGAGCGCAGACAAGCACACGTTCTCCCTCAAAGCATCTGCAGCTATTTGCTAAATTCACTCATAAGTAATTGCAAGCGTTACACCTTTTCTTCACAAACTCAGTTTGGCAAGTTAGATTTAAAAACTGTTGAACTTGCAAAACTGTGCTTATGAAGTAAAAACATATTGCTAGTCAAAAATAAGGACAATACATTGATTGAGTCCCAGCCAGTGTGTTGGAGTAGTACACTTTGGGCCCTATCTTGACAATCTTAGTGCATTTATGGAATGGGGGCTTATGTATCTGAGACTCATGGTAGTGAATATGGTATTCCTCAAGGAAGCATTCTCAGCCCAATTTTGTTTTCATTATATATGCTCCCACTTGGAAATATTATTAATCAGCACCATGTCAATTACCATTTTTACGCCGATGATACACAAATGTACATCGCTGTCTCGCCACATGACCCCAATGCACTGCATGCCCTCATTGCCTGTCCCAGACATTAGTGTATGGATGGGTAAAAACTTTTTAAAGCTAAATGAGGGAAAAAACTGAGATTCTTTTAATAGGACCCAAAGCAGCGAGAGAAAAACTGCACTCAATGCTTGGTGGTCTTAGCAAACAGATTAAACCTAACATCACAAACGTGGGAGTGATTTTAGACTCTGATTTATATTTTAATTCTCATTTTAACAAGGTCATTGAAACATCCTTTTTTCATCTTAGGAATATCGCCAAAGTCAGACGTTTTTTAACTCAGAAAGATGCTGAAATACTCACTCACGCTTTTATTACTGGTCGTTTAGACTATTGTAATTCCCTTTTTACTGGACTACCTAAAAAGTCTATAAGAAAACTACAGCTAGTTGAGAATGCTGCGGCCAGAGTCTTAACCAAAACAAAGGAAATTGAGGACATTACCCCACTGCTGAAAACACTGCACTGGCTACCTGCATTTCTTTTAGAATTAAAGTTCTTTTACTTGTTTATAAAGCTTTAAATGACCTTGCTCCTCCGTACATCAGAGATTTTCTTTCATTTTATGTTCCAGCCAGATCACTAAGGTCTGCCACCGCTTTTCTTTTAAGTGTTTCTTATGTGTCCCATAAACGCACCGGTGGGAGTGCCTTCTGTTTTTATGCCCCTAAACTGCGGCACAAACTGCCTCTGGATATCAGAATGGCGAGCTCTCTCTGTATTTTTAAAAGGAAATTAAAGACCTATCTTTTTAATCTGGCTTTTGATTTGGAGTAATGTTATAGCCTTAGTTTTTAAGTTTCTACTCATTGGTTTTTACATTATTTTTATCCCTGGTATTTACTTTATTTTATTTTATTGACTCTTATTTTACGTATTTTTAACATTTTAATGTTTTATTCTTGTAATTTTGTTTTATTGTTGTTTTATTTTGTTTTATTGTTGTAATTTTGGTATGTGAAGCACTTTGGGCTGCATGTTTGTATGAAAGGTACTATATAACTAAAGTTGAGTTGAGTTGAGTTGGCCAGGCAGGGTGCGAGCGATATGAGAGAACCCAGAAGAGGGTGAAAAGAAAATGTAACGTAATGATATTAAGCACCAAATAACAATGTATTTGAAAGTAATAATGAAAGTAATGTTAAATGTACTTTGTGTTGAACTGATTCGCCTTTTATCCATCGAGCTAAAAATGGTTTTATTGCTGAAGTAGGCTACTGTAGCCTACCGTTAATACTTTAACATGTAACGTATCACTTTGCTCCCATGTGAACCGCACAAGCACTTTACTTACCAAGGTGGTATACTACGAAGCAGGATTACTGAGTTAGTACATAACCTTATGGAACACCGGCACTAGGGTAATTATAGAAGTTAAATATCAGAATATCTCAAAATTGACGTAAGGTAAGGAAATCCTCAAAATCACCAGTGGTACCTCCCCTTAAGGACACAGATGTATTTCCAGTTTAAATACTACTATTGCTATTTCTATTTCTATTAATACTAATGATAATAATACAAATGTATTTATTATTATTATTATTATTACTATTATTGTTATTATTATTATTATTATTATTATTGTTGTAAGACAGGTTGGGCATTACTTTCTAGGTGACCTTCATTATAGGTTTGTGAAATCTCTTGGATACAAGTGTAGATAAGGTACCCAATAATGGCGTTTATGAGAATAACGTGAATATGCTGACAGAGCTGTTCTCTCACCTTAGCTCTCAGAGTGTTGAAGACTCTTAAGTGCTGAAGCGTGTGGAGAGGCAGATTTGTGGGATATTTCACAGAGGAAGGTGAAGAAACACACAGGAGGCTGGAACAAAGGAGGGATGTATTTTTAGGCCCAATTAGTAGATGGAAACACTTGAGTCACATCTCTCACTTCCTGTTTCCCGAAACCACAGGGCATATTGACGATATCCAATAGATTTTTTCCAGCAATCGCGTAACAAAAATATAATATGATGTGGACTTTGTTGAGTCAAAATCATGAGGATTCTTAAAAATACATTTGAAGTCTATTCCCTCTGGCTTAGTCATGGAAGGCCAAGCCGTTCATCAATGCTATGTTTTAGGTTGTGTAGGCAGCCGACGGCATGTAGTGTAGTGCTGGGACGATTGTGAGATAGCTTTAAAATTCCATCGTGAGATGGCTTTAAAATGTCATCTGAAAAGACTCGATGCAGGTTGAGTTTTACAGCTGGGGACACCCATAGTCGCGGTACACCTAATATGTAAACTTTACCACAGTATCTGTGCTGGTGTCTTTTTCTGCAGGGTAGACAAACACGGGAGTGCCCAGTTCTGAACAGTGTGTACTCTCCGTCAGCCCCAAAGTTGATGTGGCTCTGTGCAAAGCCAATGCTGAGCACACATAATTGAGAATCACGCAGGGCATTCTTGTTTCTCTACTGTGATCCCTAAAGGGGAAGTCATTTTTGTTACAAGGGATCTTGCTTGCAGGCTTGTCTGGCACTGAAGTTGGCGATGCTGCAAACTGCGTGGATGTTTGGGTGCTCAGGTATCCGTCAGGGCTGGTTGTCATTAAACGTCCTTATGATTCTTAGCACCATTTTGAACTAAAAATTAAACACTACGGTTAACGTGTTGAAAGGTAATTAATTCCTGTCGCCGAGCTTCATTAAAAGGGAGAGGGGATCAGAGCGATAGAGAATAGGCCTATACGCTGTCATCTTGAGGAAACAATGACACATTACGTGCATAAATAGGCCTCCACAATCATACTGGTCTCCACTGAAAGGCTGAAGCAAACTACTGTACTGTGAATGACCAAACAACAAAAAATAAAAGTAACAAGGTAAGGCAGGATAATTCTTCCAATTTTCTTCTTTACTATATGCATTTTACAAAAAAGAATTATGACCACTTTATCAACTGCAAAAAAACTTAATTTAACTGTATAAACTAAATGGAGTTGGTACTGTTTTGCACACCAATGCAATAAACATACTTATTTGCATTGGTGAGGTGCAGATAAGATGACTTCATCACTTAGTGATTGACTAGCAAGTTGCAGTTTGCTGTCTTATGAATTTGTCTTTGTGTGTGTGTGTGTGTGTGCGTGCGTGCGTGCGTGCGTGCGTGCGTGCGTGCGTGCGTGCGTGTGCGCATGCGCCGCACACTTTGGAATTGTTAATGTGCCGGCCAATACTATTATTAACCCCTATCAACTGACAAAGTGAATCACTTCAGCTCAGGGTCAGGTTCCCATTGAAGCCCTTACCTGCTAAGGTAGCCTTCCCTTGCCTTTTTGGGAAGCAATTATACTGGATATCCTGGATATCCTTTCATCGAGGAAAACCAGCCCCACAGTCCTTCTGTCTTTGTGCTAGTTTGGCTTCTGGGGCATGTTCAATATTTATTCTGTACTTCAGAAGTCTATAGCTTGAGTAATGCCGCATGCACCATTACCTCATTCCTTTATCTGTAGGGGAAGCAGTGTGGTGTAGTGGGTAAGGAACTAGACTTGTGATCAGAATGTGGAAGACTCGTCCCTCAGGGAGGGTGCTGCTGTTGAGCCTGAGCCCTTGGCCAAGGTATTGAACCTCAATCCCTTTGTGAATGTCCAGCTGTATTAATGTGTAATGTGCAGCGTTTCCAATGTAAGCCTGCAAATTGCCTTCCAGGACAAACGATAAGCAAACGGTTAAACCCAAAATGGCCCGTTTGCAGGATCAGGATGCGATGATTTGCGGGCACCGTGTGAAAATGACTATTCTTTTGAAAAAAATGTAAAACGGTAATGTTGGATATAGGACAAGTTGAGACATGTTAGGATGTGACCCGGCCTGTTTGTGTTGCCAGTATATGCAGCACATACATCCATCCATCCATTCCATCCATTCCAGTTCTGAACAGTGTGTACTCTCCGTCAGCCCCAAAGTTCATGTGGCTCTGTGATGTGGCTCTGTGCAAAGCCAATGCTGAGCATGTGCTGCATTTTTAAAAAATGTAAAACGGTAATGTTGGATATAGGACAAGTTGAGACATGTTAGGATGTGACCCGGCCTGTTTGTGTTGCCAGTATATGCAGCACATACAAGCAGACCCTTTGTCCAAGGCTAAGATCACTGCAGAGCTGCAGTCAGATTTCAGTCATGAGCATCAGTGCTTACAGTAGAGGCTGACACTCTGCATTCTAATTGTGAAATGTTGTGATAATAAGCTAATGATGCATTGCACTGTTCTTTAAATGGTTTATATCCGCGCATATTTCTATATTTGTGTCATGCCCCTCTGCATTGCAGTGAAACGTAGTGTACCTTCCGTGCAGATACAAAATGAATGGGATTCTGTCTACGGTTTTGCTAGATGTTGTTTATTGACAGCGCTGTTGCACACTCTTGCAATCACCCTGCAGCAGAATTAGCTGTAATGTAATGAAGTAATTACATGAAGCAATTTAACCAGCAAGTTCACTGGGCAGACAGAGGACTGGCCAATTCCGCCATGCAAGAATGTGCATCATTTAGCAGAGGATGTTGCAGATTGAAAACTAAAGGGGTCACCGTCAGAGCTGTGGAGAGCCCAAGCATACAATGTTAACAAAGCAATGGTCTAACCAGAACACAGAAAATCAATGCAAAGCCATGCTCCATTTTGGGAAAAAAAGTCGGGCAACCATGATTCCTGACGAAAGAGGTGAAGAGGATTAACTTCTGTCATCTCCTGAAAACACTTTGCCATGATCCAGACTTTATCTTGCTCTCCGTTATCTTGTTTGTATAATTTAAGGCTTTCCATCTGACCTTGTACGCTGACAAATATCTTGAGAATTGTAACCTCTAAGCTGGAGTGTGCCCTCTAGTGGACAGACTGATCATCTCTCGATGATTCTTTCCTTTGGCAGGGCCAATAGGGTGTACCCTCTGCCCCAATATTGCGCAAAGGAATGTTGTACTCATTAAATTAATTATGGGGCAGATGCATTTACAGTAATAAGTTTTCTCATGCACTTATATAAACATGGTGAATTCGCAAAGGAAGAAATCATATGTAACACATGCTGTATATGATTTATATCTTTGATACTTCGCAATATTTCACATAGGCTACATGTGTCTGAATATGGCCCTCTGTATCACAGAGACTATTTGATTCTCTGTAGGCGATGACTGTATGTAGGCTGGTGTCAGTTGACGGTGTTGGTTTACACATAGAGAGCTGGCTGTCGTTTCTGATCGGTAGAAAAGCCCGCCGGCTCTGCTGTTGAAACATATGGTTCTCTGCGAGGTGCCAGTTTTTTCTGAGAGGATGAGATTTGATAGCGCCGGCTGCGCAGGAGAGCTTCTAGCGTCTTGTCAGGCCTTTTGTTCTTGTTCTTTCGTTGTCCGACAGCGAATCGGCGCGGCACAAAATGTCCCCGCGTTCGGAAAGGACGCATTCAGCCGTGTTTCGTGTCGTTCTCCTTCTCCTGTGACTGCCTGCTCATCTCCGTTTACAGCAGAGAAACTGCAACTCACGCTATGCGGGGCCTGTTTGGAGTGTGCCCTCTGAGGCGATCTGTTGGTTTGGCTGGGACGGTCCTTTCTGTGGCAGGTTGGCACGTTATAGCCTACTCGTACTGGGCATGCTCACGCCGGGCAGACCTCGTCCCTTTATACAAACGCTAAACAAAACGCTGAGCATGTTTCCTACGGCCAAGCGGCATTCACTGTGTGTCCTTATCTTCAAAAAACGGTTGCGCGAGCCAAATGTTCGCCCGTGGAAATCAACCCCCAGACTGAGAAATCCAACCGCTTGGCCACCTTGCATTCCTTCCCTTTCTCTAATAGGCTACGCTGTCTATCGTAGCGTATTACTGCATGTGGAATGTTTCATACATGGATTATGAGGGGGCATTTCATTCTTGTTAATGTCCGTTGGTTGACAGCCGTATCTCGCAGCGTTTATCAGAAACCGATTGCGAAATGACGCGCGTTAATGGTGTTTATGCTGCGTGCCGAATGCATTCCTTTCAAGACTTTCTGTCTTTGTGCGAAGGATACGATGGACTAATTCAGACCGTCTAAGGAGAGTGAAATTCCAGAAGCTTCCTGTGTGCGTCTTACGCGTTCTGTTGCGAAACGAATGGTCAGGAGGCTCTGAAATCCACGCTCTGCTCTCGAAGAAATATGCGGAGTGCCGAAAAGTAAATAAACGCAGTGCCGAAAAGTCTCAGAGTGTGGCTGTAAAATTAGACACCCTTTACTGTTGCGTTGTAATTACAGTGATGATGGATGTGCGACATTTCTCCCCTTCCTCACATAGTTTAAATGCTATGGGCACGGTGTCAATAAAAGTATGTGTGCATCGGAGACAAATTGCGTGCTGTGTGTTTGTCTATGTGTGTGAGTATCGGAGAATTGGGTTTGCCACACTTCGATGTAGTTCTGCGATGGTTTTTTTACAGCTTTAGAGTGGCCCTGCATTTGTTTCTATGCAAGTGTGTAGCCATCGGTGTCTTTTACTGTGAGTTTACACACGTAGCTATTAGCAGGTGTTTCGCTCTGAACTGTGTAGTGCGACTATAGACTCTGATGTGTTGTCTGTGCAGTTTTTGCAGTCTATAGATGTGCCATATGTGGAATACATAAAGGTCTGTGTGAGTTTAAGCTGCCATCCATTGCCCAGAATAAGCACAATTGTTGTGTCCTCTGTGTATATTATGTGTTTATTAGGAGTCTGTGTTTGCATTGTGGAGTGTATGTTGTGTTTTGTGTATGCTATTCAGTGTTTGTAGATTCTGCTGGGCATTAGGTCACTTGGGCCTTACTGTGTGCATACTGCGTATAGATGTTCCTGCAGTGTGCTGTGTGTGTATCGTGTGTACGTGGTGCATGTGAAGACACTGTACACCAGGGTCCAGAGGCCTACAGGGAGAGCTGCTTTTCCCTGTTACTCACAACTTAATCGATTACACGGTTAACTCGCCTCATCTGGTTTATTGGGTTTGTTGGTCCCTCAAAGGACGAGGGTTGTGAATCCCTACCGTAGACGGTTAGGTAGACTTATGTCAATCTTCTGCCTGACATGGGTCTTGTGATGACACAAAGCAGAGTAGAGATCGGTGTTTCTAAAGCAACTGTACTCAGTCCAAGCTGAACCCATCTCATCTTAAATCCACTGCCGACTGTGCTTACTTTAGAGCAGTGTAAGAAATGGAGTTAGCTTATCGGGGTAATGCCTACCATGGAGAGTGCGTTCTTTTCACGAGTTGCAGTCTTTTGGGAATGGTCTTTTGGGAATGGTCTTTTGGGTATCTCCCTAAAACATATATTGCTTGGAAATAGAAATTTTATCAGGGAAATGGAAATTTTATCAGGGAAGGAAATATCCAACTCAAAGTAAATGGGGTGGGGGGCTGTTGCAGTGTTCACTAAACCTACTGTATCGTGACTCGTCATGATTTATCACACAGCCAGCTGTTTCCTAATGTACAGGCAGACAGCAGTAGTCTCACACACCGTCTGTAGCTGAGCACAGGACATCGTACGCTGGCCAGCTGGTACTTCAGTGTGGCAGGATTGTTTTCCGCTGACGGACCTCCTATACTAACATACTTTTTCTGAATATGAACACTTCAGATCTTTGATCGCAAGTTGCTCATCATTTCATGTAAGTACAAGAATTCTGCTTTTCATTTCTTCGACTGTTAATTAGCTAACTTGACTTTCTGATAGTTAATTTTGTGCTGATTTAGGCTAAATCATAATCATTGCTGTAGAGCCTTGTTTCACAGAATTCAAATATCGAGGACAATTTTTCACGTACGTAAGTA
Source organism: Synaphobranchus kaupii (assembly GCA_029718625.1). NCBI lineage: Eukaryota > Metazoa > Chordata > Actinopteri > Anguilliformes > Synaphobranchidae > Synaphobranchus > Synaphobranchus kaupii. Next base: position 101,174,951 of record CM056380.1, read on the forward strand.
GCCTGTAACCTAGCAATCTTTAATAGAATGTTTTATTTATTTGTACTTGTGTACACACATTCAAGCATTCGCACACACACATTTACAATAATTGTGTGTGTGTGTGTGTGTGTGTGTGTGTCTATAATTGTTTTTTCTTCATTATTTGGAGATTATTCTTAACGCAGAACCTGCAGTTGTAAAATTAAAAAGCATCCTACAGGATGTAAATGTATTCATATCTGTCTTTGGATCTTGTCTGAGGAAAGAAATATGCCAAACACAATAATGCACCTCATTCTCTCTCTCTTAGAGGTGTCTTAAGGAGCGGTGGGCGGCCCCCGTGGCAGCGGCTGCCCTCTCAGCTGGCCAGTGATTGGTTGGGCTTGTCTGCTTAGTTGTGGGAGGGTCTCTAGAGGACTGTGCGAACATTGTGTTTACTAACAGAGAGAGTGTGTGGAGGTGTGACACGGTCACACTGGCACAAGTGGAAAATTACTCCCAGACCATACCGAAAGGTCTTCTTTATTTATAGAATCACTGTGTACTATGAAGAAATTACTTGATGCAAGAAAAGGAAGTTCTGTCCGTTCCATTAAACCATGACATTTAACCTACAGTAGTTTTGTGGTCTGTGATTGTTGGTGGGCGATACCAATAATTTTGGTTTCGATCCAATTCCAAGTAATATCAGGGCCGAATCACCGATAACGATACTTTTTATTATTAAAAGATGAAAATGTGCTTCCATATTGGCGAGAGCATTGATTCATGATTTATTATGGGGTGAATGTGACATTAGGCTACTTCTGAATACATTTTCATTACTGCCAAATGATTTGCCAAACATTAAGGTTGTATATATTCTTTTCTCTGTCAATTACTTCATATCACTGACGTGTAGTTTTTCAGGACCGCATACCGCTGACAATTTGCTCTGAATTTAAAAAGAAAAATGTAGTTATATAAATAGGTATATTCTTTTTTCAATTCCACAAAATGTATTAATTTATATAATAATTTATATAAGTTTCAATGGTCTGAAATCTATTATTTGAATATATCATGTCTGCTACTGCTCATAAATGTCTGCTGCTGTAACAGTGAATGATGGGCAATTACAGTATGCAAGTTTATCATTAACCAATGTTTCTTGGGAATTTTTTTGACTAAAAAAAACTTATTTTTTTCCCCCCACGCTATATACCTGGATATTCCCTGCCTCTCTGAAAAGGCTATGATGAGTGAACTCTGTCTGTGTCTTGTGGGTCTGGCCGCTGGAGCATTTCCCTCATCCTCTTCCTCTTCCTCCTCCTCTTCCTCCCTTCTTTCTGTTGCAGCTCTACGTTGTCTGTACCGACTGCTTCTTATCTGTTTGAGCAAATATGTGGTGCCGCCACAGTGGAGAACACTCTTCCGACACGCAATTGCAATTTGCAACATTTTCACTGATGGCAGTGAAATAAAGTCCAAATGATGGGGTCTTTTTTTTTTTTTTTTTTTGTTCAGCCAGCAGTGCTGCTGGATACTGTGTGTGTGTGTGTTTGACTCACTGTAGCACACACACAGCAGAGGAGCAGAGAGTGCATGCACAAAAATGAGCTTATCTACTCGTTGATTAAATCAAATTGTCTACAATGGAGAATAAAAAGAGATGGATTGGTTTTTTTTGGTATCGATCCTGTTGACGCTGGTATGAATACTCAGAACGAGATGTTGGTATTGGTACTATTGATACTTTTGCCATTGATTCGCCCGCCCATAATTTGCGCAGACTTGTGCACTTGTAGGGATTGGCACAGTATGTGCATAGGCTAGAAGATCTAAACTGTTGTATTATAATGGTATGTGTAGTTCTGTTCCCAATGCAGAATTTAGAACATCTTTCCTGCTCAGTTCAAATGTGTTTTTCTCATTCATTACAGTTGGTAAAAATTATTTTGACAACAAATGATTAGACAAATGATTAGACAAATGATTAGACAAATGATTAGACAAATGATTAGACAAATGATCACCAGAGTGATTTTGTACATAGTAATCTATAAAATATTAAATTACTCACTCAGTTGATGAATTCCAGCTAATACTATGGCTAAATGCACTAAATTTTTTTGTACGGTTGACATACACACAAAGTAACCGTGTTATATTTTAGTCATGTTTTGACCCTTTAATTGAAGGATTTTTAAGTTGACACTTTTGTGTCTTTTGTGACCCCGATGTTCACTGCCTCCACGCCACGCAAATGAGGGAAATGGAGACGAAACGGGGAGGGTTTCCTGTCCAAGGCGAAGGCGGACCCTAAGCAAGAGGTCAGGCTAAATAATGCGGGCTCCTATTCATGTGAAGTGCGTCAGACGGCGGACTGTTCTTACACGTTTACTTTTAAGTCATGACCCAAACATAATTCCACGGCGTGAGGTGCTATACGAGTTCCAAAGGTCATTTAGTCCTGACTAATTTGCATTAGATCAACATGTCCTGAGAGTGTGTGCGGTGTGCGTGTGCGTGTGCGTGCGTGCGTGTGTGATAAGGTTGCATTGCGTAGATACAGCTGGCCTTGTCGAGTGGCAGCCCCTTCAGAACAGGGAGGTGATATACGTCTGCAGCTGTGTTCGCCACATTAATGTCGCTCTGGATCAGAAATAACATGCTAAATATAGGCCTGCCAAGTGCAAGTTCCCAACATCATTACAGCCAGCTTCCTGGAGGGAGTCATTTGCGACCGCGCTTTTGTGGGGAATTTTGGACTTCTCTCGTAAGAGCCGGCATACTAAGTACATATTACACTGTGCTATGTGTGCAAGTATTGTCGGTAGAACACTGCTGGTTTGCTCGCTTCTTGAAAGGCACCCCTGCTGGGTGCTTACGCTATCTTCATTTCACCTTTTCACCTGCATTGGACATTAAGGTATTGAACACAGTGACCACTTGTTTCAATAAGTATGCAGCATTTGAAAACCTTACTTTAATACAACAATCAAATTTTTTTTTTTTAAAGAAAATCGGGCATGGTGGGAGGGACAACAGCTGATCTTAAGGGAAAATCATTTCTTGTGGCCCTTGACTGAATTTTGTAACTTGTATCGATCCATGCCAGCTCACATAACCACCCTAGGTACACAAGCATTTCATATCTGACCTCCGGGTTCAAATAGGCTAACAATGGTGAGTCAAAGAGTCAAATGTAAAATACCACTGCAGATTATTTACAGAGAAGACTGTTTCCCCTCCACAGTGCCACACTGCAGATATTTTATGATTTGTGTTGCTGCATATTTGCATGGACATTTAGGACATTAGCAGATTATCTTATCCAGAGTGACATACAGATCATTCTGAAGCCAGAGGGCACATATCAGTATGAGAGGCAAGAGTTCATACAACTGTCTGGCTCAATGCTCCATTCTTTACATCAGAGATCTTATCAAATATTCCAAGATCAGGTTAATGAATAGTCCAACCAGCGACACTTACTGACCTATCAAACAATAATAATGAGATAATAATAATGCCTGCCATTTGTATAGCGCCTTTCTCGATACTCAAAGCGCTTTACAATGATGAGGGGGAAACTCGCCTCAACCACCACCAATGCACATTTTAGAATGAGAAATGTTTGTGGTCAATTCCAGGATTCACAAATAATATGGAGCTCATTCCCATGTTTCCCATTAGGAGAGAAAGGTAACTGGGTTACTCAAAGTGATGTAATGTGACATCAGTGCCAATATTACTATTTCTAGCTAAGCTGTAGAATTCTGAGTGCATTGCCTGTGCTAGTCTGTGGGTACACTTTTCATGCCTAAACCACACATTATATCTGGAGTTCTGATGGGGACACTACAGTATCAGCATAGCAATGGGAGCTGGTGAGGTTATTACAACCTTATTGTTTTGGAGCCCAAGTCAGCCATGGCGTGAAGGTGCTCCCCAGGTATGCTCTCAAAGGCAGCAGCACCACCACATCCCATTTTTGATGATTTTTGATCGAGTCTTGTTTTCTTCACATCTATCTAATGGTGAGGTTCTTACAGCCAAAGACTTAATATATGTGTGATTGGATTCTACTCTGTCTTTTCTTTCTTCACCTTTATGTCTGTTCAGTTCCTTGCGGAATTTCTTCCATCTCATTATTCTATGACATGCCGTGTGTATCTTCCTTTTCGTATTTCTACTCTTCCGTCATTGCTACAAACATATACAACAAACAATACTTTAAAAAAATATATATAATAATTATAATTACCTGTTTGAAGTAAATAATATGAGAGATGTAAATAAATTATTTAACGTATTAAATGCCTTTTGTAGTTCATTATGGTTGAATTGAAAACTTCAGGCACTATGCGATCACAGTTTTCAGTGAATCAACCCAAGTGAGAGAGATGTGTCGCTGTAGTCTCATAGGTCCCGGGCACACTAAGTAAATTAAAGTTAAAAAAAAGAAGTTCATGTGTGCAGGTGATGCAGTTATTTGAAATGAGGCTTACCATATTGTAAATCTATGGAAATACCAGGGAGCGCTGTGGGCCCGGGCTGCATTTGACTTGACCAGCTAATTAGTACGATTATTGCACAGCTGCATTGGCTGGGAAGCCTTATCAAAAGGATCACTCTCAGGGAGTGCCTCGTCTCGACAGCTTCCACCGAGCAAGATACTCTTTATTTTGGGAATGGAGGATTCTGTCTGGAAAAATTATTGTTCTAAATTTAATACTGGAGGGGTCCAGGGTGGAGTGCGGAGTGGGAGGGTTGGGGTTATGTATGTAAAATCCAAAATACATGTGTAAAATCCAAAAATACTCGTGTAAGATCCATATTTATAGTATATGTGTGGAACCACATTTATTTGGCTCAAAACATGTACGTATATCCTGAATAGATCGAATCCTGGTTGATGCTTCACAGAATTTCCCGTGCAATGAGACATTTTAATTAAACTTTGATTGTTAAATGCTTCTAGAGCCCAGCAGGATTACAGAGAGGTAGACCGGTAATGCTCAACCTTGCGTGACGGGGAGCCGTATGCGGTTGAGTTGTGGTTTTGATGTGAGGGTAGCTATTGGCCCAGAAGTGTTTGAGTGTGAAAAGTGGGACCTTGTGTTGGGTTAAGCAGGTCATAGTGGGGCCTACCCTACTCTCAACAATCCTCAGAGGTCAAAGTGCCAAACGTAGCTCCAGCCATGTGAAAATGTGGGTGGCACATACTCTAGAATTGTTCGCAGCAAAGCAAAGTTATCTGCTTAGTGGTAAAGAATGGGAGGAATGGCAATAGCCTCAACTAACGGAACATTCTGGAAATGAGGTGAAAAACCTCTAAGTCCTCTACTGGATTTGAAACAGTATTTCCGTTCAGAAAAAATCAGTTTGCAACCTGTTTTTAAAAGGAAGACTTCCTGTGCATTTAATTGGTACAGTGTTCCGTATTGTGCTTTATTTTCTGATGTGAAGGATAGGTTTCCTGCTCAGGTTTAGGAATTGGTGGAGATGTGGAGGTTTTGCTTGCAATGAAATCAGAAAGTTATGGTTTTGTGTCAATTTCCATGTTTGAATGATGACGTTTGTAACTACAGTACAGTATTATATGCTTTACAAATCAAGCTTAATGTCCAGGTCGTTTATTTTTATTTACTGTAATTTCCATTTTCAAATAAGCCTTGGTAATTCATTCATTTTTCAACTCTTCATTTTCCTTCTGTCTTATTTATATTTCTTCCTCCATCTGTATGCCTGTTTCTTGAATCTCTCTCTCCATCTTGCCATCTGCCTAAAAGTGACACTCCGAGGCGTTGCCCATCTCATGAAAGCTGTGTGTCTCAAAATAATCCAATTACCTGGCTCTGGTGTTCGTGTCCTAATCTCAGTGTCTCTGCCGTCCTCCTCTCTCCTCTCCCCCTCCCCGCCCCTCCTGCGCTCCGCTCTGCTCCGCTCCGCTCCGTGGGCCCGCGGGCCGCAGTAATCCTTCGGAGCAGCATGGCTCCCCCAAGACCCCGTCGAGCACGTCGGCGATGACCTCACGGATCCTGCTGCGGCAGCAGCTGATGAGGGAGCAGCTTCAGGAGCAGGAGCGCAGGGAGCAGCGGAGACAGCAGGCCTCGCAGTTCCTGCAGCAGCAGCGGACCCCCGGCCCCCAGACCCCCGCCATCAACGTCAGCTCGCCTCCCGCCAAGCAAGTACCTATGGAAGTTCTCAAGGTAACGCCCCCCACCCTTTCCTCCGGCTACTGGCCCCACAGCCTCCATCACCTGCCCCCTGTGGAAACATGGGAAATTTATCTGTAGTCCTTTTAACTTTATCTGTAGTCCTTGTAGCTCGGTCGCCTATCATTGGAGACGTGCCCTGTTCTTTGTCTTGTGTTACCGGGGGTGGGCCTTTGGGGCTGGGGGGATATTAGCGGGTGGGAGATGATGCTGAATTCTTGTATCGTGGAGGGAGGGTGTGTTTTTCGAAGACTTTGCGACGAGTAAACTTTGCAACTGATTTCGCCAAACGTGCAACAATGTAGGAGAAATAATTCTAACCCGAGCAAATGAACTGTGCTCAAATCCATGTGGGGATTAGCTTACTAGAGAGAATTCCTCTTTAAAGCAGGCTGTTTCCAGCCTGTTGGCATTAGACGAGTGTAATCCTATTTGCTCGGCTACATTGACGTCTTTTCACTGCTTTGATTCTCTGGGCGTCCGGTGGACTACAAACTGATGCTCATATTTCTGTTGAGGATAAAATGTTATAATTACTCCAAAAAATGAATATGCACCCAAGAATACACCCAACTAAGATGGTCTGGTAAGAATGACTTTTGAGTGTGCACACTGTCTGTGGATTGCTTTTCTAAATTATTCAAGTTGCGTTTTCACAGATTAAAATTAAGAGGGCGAGGAATCCTAATGGGTATTGACGTTCACAGCAGACCGTGGAAATGTAAATGTTTGGCACTCGACAATTTTCCGTAATGAATATGCAAATTTTGAAAGTGAGAATCAAAGGTATGATTTTAGACCTTTTAATTTTATTGGTGGTGAAAGGTCATCATTGCATTCTTTAAAGTGAAGGGGACCTGATACTGGCGCTAGCTATTTGTATGGACTGGTGCATTTCCTTTAGGAGAATATGAATTACGTTCACTGCTAAAGAGTTGAATTGGAGAGAATAACAATGAAAATGGTACGAAGTTGCAAACATAAAATCAATGTCCTTTGTGTGCAATATTTGACACCATATGCACAGACAAAACGTTAAAGTCAGATCAGCCATTTACGGCTGAAAGAATTCTATGAACCGGAGATGGATACGTTTTTTCAAATTAATTTGCATTCATTAATCATCATTACATTTATTGAGCCAGATACCTTCAGCTGTACTTGTTTTACAACTTGAAGCACCACCAGTACAAAGCAGTTGTACTCATGTATTAGCTCAGATGTTTAATGATTTTTATAACTTCAGCTTTTCACTTTTTAGGTTGAAATTCCTGATTATTTTTGTGTGGAGGATTTGGTCTAATTATCCATCGATTAGGTGATCTCCAATCAATATCATTTGAAAAATACAAACCAGGAACTGAAATCTTCATAGGTTAATCTTCAGCAAGTTGTACATTTTATTGATCATATATTGTAGCTCTCCTTTATTGTTTGTATTAGTTATTTTTATTTACTAGTGATTCAGTCCCACAAGCCATTTTTAAATGGTGTCTCATTTCATTGAGCAGGTTTAAATAGCATAGAATAGTCTTCATAATCTTTGTACAACTATGACCACTACTGTGGTGACCTTTATATGTAATAGCATTTAAGTGTATAACAACTTTATTGAACTGTTGACAGTTCCAAATCTTGTAATTAGGCTTCCATTTTAGCACTTTATGTTCCTTTTGTCTAATTTATGTGGCCATTTTGTTCTTGGTTGTTGAATTTTAGCATGGAAACAGACCGCTTGTACTCGTACTACTGCATCAGTATGAAGGCATAGTGCAAAATTATCTTGATAATGTCAACCAAGCATGCCACGGACAAATCAAAATAATTGAATTTCCAAACCACTGAAGTGAGCTTGTGGACTGAATTCTGTTGCTTACTCATGCCAAATGTACAGATGGCCACCCACTGCCTGTGTCAGGTCTCGTCTTGGTGAATGAAGTGCAGGAATCATATGAACACTTGAGCAACATGAAAGGAAGCATTTTTTCAGTTTTCTCCGCAGATAGATGCAATATTTAGGTAGGTATATATGCAACAAACCATATTGGGGAAGTTATGATGTGCGATTGCATGCATTTTATCTTTTTAAGAATTTCTGCTGACACATAAATGCGCGTTCTTCTATTTAAGCATGTAGAAAGAAGCACAGCAGCAGTCATTATCAACTGCACGATTCTATCGGCTCTCCAGCGTGACTTCAAAGGGGAGCTGGCAGCTTAGGAGACTGGAATTTCTGCGTGAAAATGTGCAGCTAATGAAACGCGAAGAACCAACCGAAGCGATCGGTTATCGCGGTCGCACTTCTCAAGCAGTTTGCCTTCTCCACAGACATGCACCGCAGATGGTGGCCGAATTGGCAACGCCTCATTTACAATACCCTAACTTTAATACAATTCCAGAAATGTTGCGCACATAATTACTGTGGCCAGCCCATTACGACTGCCTTATCTCTCATTGAGAAGTCGCCGTCTTATTTTTCCTTCAGATTTCCAAGGTTGCTGTAAGTTGGCTGAGAAGGTGTTTACTGCATCACACAAGGTGTTTACTGCATCATTCTTCAAAAGCAGTAATTTGACGGTTCATTTAAAACGTTCAATCGATGCAGTTGCTCCTTGGATTACAATTCCCTTTTGTTATCGGAATGACCGCGGAAATTCTATTGAAATGTGACAGCTTAAATGCAAACGTATTGTGTCAATGGAATTTGCCTGCTACAGCAATTAATAGATTGATTATGGGAGTCTGCACAGTCTAAAATTATGTAATTGGTTAATGTGCATACAGTCAAACTTATTCATGGTGAAATATTGGCATACCCCTGATAAGTGGATGAGTGATTCATACTGAAGAACTTGACAGGGTGATAGATGCTGCAAGTACAATGGACATACTGCTCCTCTCTGAGGTGAAGGAACCAACCAACCATAATGAAGTGAACTCTGCTGGTTTAAGTACATTGCCCCTGTAGACTGTGTCTTAACAGGTGGAGCTCTGTTATTGCAGTCTATTTCACTGCAGGCAATGGTCGTAATGATGAACCGCATTCGCAAGCAGAAGATCGCTGTTTTGAATCCTGAGTGGAATAAAGCTCTTGTCCAATCTGTCGTTACAGTGGTTGTCCTGCTTGATAACTCGATAATAAGTCCGTCGTGTAAGTCCCCTCAATAAGTGCATCTGTTAAGCCAGTGTTTCCCAACCCTAGTCCTGCGTGCCCACTCTGTTTTCCGCTGTTTGTCCCAGATGCTTTTAATTTGGTGCGATTAAGCTGTTAACTGAATTGATATATTGGAGCAGCGCAAGTGCATTCCGTTGGTATTTTCATTGCTATTTTTTGTTCTCGTGTTGCTAGGCGGAACTGGGGCAGGAGTAGTCATTCGTGGTCATTGGATGGTGAAATACTTGGCGCGGTGATATTTCAGCTAATTTCTGAAAATGGTCTGAAAGCTGTTCTTCTAGACACCCGGTCGCAAACACAGCAACTCACCTGTAATAACAGTGAACATGAACTTGGGCAACGGATTCCGAGTCCTCCTCCAGTTTTCATAACTTAGCAAGGCAAAGGAACGAACAGGGGTTTAAAAATACATATGTTATTTGTACAGGAGGTCACACCTTGTGATCACATTGTTTGTTTGCGTGTACATTTTTGTTGAATACATGTCTCTTTCAGATTTCATTGGGAGAATGGCTCTCTGGACTGCATTGGCAGTGCAAAAGGTGAACAGCAGGGTCACGCTCAGTTCAAGTGGAACTCATGTTAGGCATATATGGTGACATGAGAGCGAATTATTTTATAATCTTTAGAAATCCTTTTCTCTTTAGATTTTTCTACAGAATAAGTGCATAGCTTTACTGTATGTTTTTGATTGGACCAGGCAGTTTTTTGTGTGTTGTTTTAGTTTTCTGCAGGATTGATAATGGCTGGTATATAGAGGCATTTGGAACTTCTAATAAAACATTATTTTACCTATTTAAAATATATATTTTTTAAATGAGGATAGATGGCACTAAATAGCACACCTTCTGAACAACGTCAAACAATATTGATGGAAATGTAAATTATTTATTTTCAGTGCTTCTAACTTTGGTTAACGTGACTCTTACATTGGTGATGTGTAATAATAGTGAAAACAGTTTTCCATAAAAATCTGCTCTTGCATAACTATAGATATTAAAAAATTAGCTGTCCACGTGAGTTACTTTGTATCAACCGTTTCAAACAGAAACAGTTATCCTGAGGCAAAAATGACGTAGGCTAAAATCTGTGGTGTGAGGGACTAATTAAAACCGGAACCAACAAAACAGTGGTTGCTGGAGGATATATGGGAAATGACTGGACAGAAGTGGAAATCAGGGAATTATTAAATATAAGTCTGGAAAGGGATATAATAAAACTCATTGAATGTAGGCTACTGTCCGTGACGCAAATGTTTACCAGATGACTGTGGAACGACTGAAAGCTAGGGGCGTAAGGCAAACATAACGTCTTATTCCCGCCCTGATGTTGGTTTAGATGGTTAGACATGAGGTTTTTTTGGGGATAAATATAACTGAATATTTCCATCTAGAACCATGTTTAAAAAAAAAATTAAAAAAAAGAAGCAAATCCGGGTAAAATAACATAATTGGTTAATTGGTTAATTTTTCCCTGACTCAATCCAGAATTCTTTACCGGTGTAGCAGAGTAAAGACGGCTGTGGTCGACTTAAGTTGCAATTTCTTATTCGATGCTTTGAACAATAAATTACAGCCCAGCGTAACAGCATTTTCATTTTTATCAATGTAGTATGATGCAAACAGCTACAGAAAACACATTTTTTGTAGTGTAAGCGTTCATTGGTGGCTCAGTCATGTTTTATGTTTGATGTACCGATTTTCATTGAAGCTAGAATATTTGGCAGCATTTTCCTGTTGGTGGAATATTATTTTGTACATAATATAGGCTATAGGCTTATTATCTTCCTGGGCTATAATTGTCACTTAAGGCATGGAAAATACTCATTCTAATTTACTGTGTGCTGATATGTGCTAGATGAATGTAAAACTTTCCTTGTCGTCATTATGAATGGGAACATTAAAAAACAAAACCACAGAAAAATGTGATCCCAGGCCAAAAGCATACATACTGTAGAGTACAGGAAAAAGTGATGTTTTATTGAGCTACAAGAGTGTATAGATTTACCTGTTTCACATACAGTGCTGCTCGAAAGTTTGTGAACCCTTTAGAAGTTTCTGCATATCTGCATAAATTCGATCTAAAATGTGATCACATCTTCATCTAACTCCTAAAACTTGATAAAGTGAACCCAGCTCAACAAAAAACACAAAAAACATTATTATTTTATAATTTATTTATTGAGCAAAATTATCCAACATTAAATGCTTTGTTGGAAAAAGTATGTGAACCCTTGGATCATACATATTTTTGAAGTATCATATTTAATATTTGGTCGCATATCCTTTGCATGCTGTTACTTCCTGAAGTCTGTGACCCATCAATATCAAAAGACTCTCAATATCTTATTTTCAGGTACTGTAACAAGCGATACTGTAACCTCTCTGCATTTGAATGGATCTCTATGGGAATTGGGGGGTGAGACTAGATTCAGCTGTAAATTACTCTGCTACAGTATGGAACACATGACTGGCTAAATGGCTGTAAGTCATCCAGGGTCTAAGGTATCAAACGAGCCCCAAACCATCACTCTGCGGCCAGATATGGAGTAGATGTGGATGGATCACTGCAAGGGTTATTTCTCCAGACTAATTTTCCTAAAGAACTCTATGGGGAAAAAAGTCAGGAGAAGAAACCCTTAAAGTGATCCATCTAGGAAGAAACAGCATGCAAAGGATATGCGACAAAATATCAAATATGATACTTTAAAAATACGTATGATCCAAGGGTTCACATACTTTTTCCAACAAAACATTTAATGTTGGATAATTTTGCTCAATACATAAATTCTAAAAGAATAATGTTTTTTGTTGAGCTGGGTACACTTTATCAAGTTTTAGGACTTAGATGAAGATGTGATCACATTTTAGATCAAATTTATGCAGATATACAGAAAATTCTAAAGGGTTCACAAACTTTTGAGCAGCACTGTATGTAGCTCTCAATATTTCATTGCAAACTAAAGAAAAACTGTTTATTTTTAGCATTTTTACAAAGTTTTGTTGCATTTGTGGCACTTCATTTTGATTTAAATTATGAAAATAAACAAATCTAAGTTTGGATTGTAAAAGGTACAACTGTCTTGTTTTATGTCATAAGCCATTTACCAAGTTTATGTCATGCTCACACCTGGGGCCCTATCTTGGCGATCTTGGCGCTTGGTCTAAGCACATGGCGCTAAGTCCATTTAGGGCGTGTCCAAGTCCACTTTTGCTATTTTAACGGCGTGTTTTTTGGGCGCTAAGCACGGCGCAAGGTGCAACTGGGCTGAACCTAGTCTCTTCATTAATTATAGATGTGTCTTCGGCATGACATGCAATAAACCAATCAAAATGTCATATCCCATTCCCTTTAAAAGCCTGCTTTTCCACCTTGGCGGATTGCTTATGATGGCGAAACAGAAATGCTTGTGCGTGTTTAGTGCGATCAAGGAATAGGCTATATGGATCAATATTAGCCTATGATCAATATTATTCGGGCTAACCATTATGAGTTCCCAGTAATTCCTGACAGTGCTGTTTACTAAATATATGCAACAACTGAGAATAAGCGACCAATGGCTTCCGTGTCACCTTAGAAAACGCCAAATTAGCCTGCTTGTTTAACAAATTTCGTTTGATTATGCAATGAACTCATGTTCAAGCTTCATCCGAAGTTCATTAGGCTACCTGCATTCTAATTTTGATTAATAACATAAATAACGTTATTTTGCCTTAATGATGACACTAAATACAATAAATCTGTCAGGTTGGCAACCCATAGGTTCAGCATATTTTCCCTTGTTTTATAATGTCCTGCTTATGGAAATGTGACCAACCTATTTTACTGGTAGCGTAATGCTTTAAAACGATCCACTTTCCCAGGAAGACCGTGAAAAGTGTGATTTAGAGCAGGGGAAACAGACCTGCTCATGTAAAGCGCACATGCAGATAATGGCATTAAAATTAATTGTAAATTAATTGTAATTTTGTAACGTGCTGCAAATTTCGTTTCTAATTAGCCGCTTAGTTCTCTTTAAAATATTTTGTTCAGTTATGGAATAACAGGTGAAATCAGCAGGGTTTATAATAAGCTGAGGGTATGGAAACCTTGTCACTGTAATTTAAAAAATATGTAGGATGAAGAATAGCTAAGGTTACAATTCAGTTAACATGATGACATTTATCTCTGTTTTTTAACCATAGGCTATCGAAAAAAACATTATGCACAGCGAGTCCGCTGTAGCCTAGGCTATTTGAAAAACAATAAAAGCAATATTCACTGGACAAGGTTTTGAACTTTTTTCCGTCACAAACCATTGTATTTACTTACAGGCTGTATTCCTAGATAAACAGAGCTGTATTGTAATGACGTCTGAAGCATTCACCCCCCTTGGCATTTTTCCTATTTTGTTGCATTACAACCTGTAATTTAAATTGATTTTTATTTGGATTTTATGTAATGGCCTTACACAAAATAGTCCGAATTGGTGAAGTGAAATTGAAAAAAAAAGAAAAAGAAAACTTGTTTTAAAAAATAAAAAATAAATAAAAAACTGAAAAGTGGTACGTGCATATGTATTCACCCCCTTTGCTTTAATGTATTTTTAAAGTATCATATTTAATATTTGGTCGCATATCCTTTGCATGCTGTTACTTCCTGAAGTCTGTGACCCATCAACATCAAAAGACTCTCGATATCTTATTTTCAGGTACTGTTACAAGCGATACTATAACCTCTCTGCATTTGAATGGATCTCTATGGGAATTGGGGGGTGAGACTAGATTCAGATGTAAATTACGCTGGTACAGTATGGAACACATGACTGGCTAAATGGCAGTAAGTCATCAAGGGTCTAAGGTATCAAACGAGCCCCAAACCATCACTCTGCGGCCACATATGGAGTAGATGTGGATGGATCACTTTAAGGGTTTCTTCTCCTGACTTTTTTCCCCATAGAGTTTTATAGGAAAATGAGTCAGGAGAAATAACCCTTGCAGTGAGCCATCCACATCTACTCCATATGTGGCCGCAGAGTGATGGTTTGGGGCTCGTTTGATACCTTAGACCCTTGATGACTTACTGCCATTTAGCCAGTCGTGTTCCATACTGTACCAGCGTAATTTACATCTGAATCTGGTCTCACCCCCCAATTCCCATAGAGATCCATTCAAATGCAGAGGTCATAGTATCACTTGTAACAGTACCTGAAAATAAGATATCGAGAGTCTTTTGATGTTGATGGGTCACAGACTTCAGGAAGTAACAGCATGCAAAGGATATGCGACCAAATATTCAATATGATACTTTAAAAATACATTAAAGCAAAGGGGGTGAATACATATGCACGTACCACTTTTCAGTTTTTAATTTTTTTAAAATTTTTTAAAACAAGTTTTTTTTTTCATTTCACTTCACCTATTTGGACTATTTTGTGTTGGTCCATTACATAAAATCCAAATAAAAATCTATTTAAATTACAGGTTGTACTGCAACAAAATAGGAAAAATGCCTAGGGGGGTGAATACTTTCGCAAGGCACTGTAGGTGTTATCAGCTCCTTTTTAATGGATAGCCATTGTCCCGTACCATCACACATCGCCTGGATGTTGATGGAGTGGGCTGAGAGCAATGTAATGTGGCATTGTTTCCCTTTGCTGAGGGAAAGGTATGTGGACCTATTGAACCTTTTATTATTATGCATTTTTGATATAGCCTACACAATAATAATATTTCACATTGTGATCTAGATATTTTAGTCATGCTTGTGCGCGCCCCTGTGTGTAACAGACCGGAGGGTACGCGTGTTGTGCACACGCCTATGTAGACGCACTTATATGCGCCGTTAAAATAACATGTAAACAACTGCGACATGACTTTAGACCATGTTGTGGTGGTTCTAGCGCAAGTGCTTTCTGCTGGCTCAAGATAGCAATACGCCAAAAAGAATCCTGGCCACTCCTCATCTTAAGACCAACACGCCCAGTTCACTTGTAATGGGCACATGCTAGTTAAAGGACGTGAGCGCTAGGCGTTATAATGAGCCTAGCGCCGGGTGTAAGATAGCAAAGACACTTGCGTTTGGGTTAGCGCCGCTTTGCGCCGGGTGTAAGATAGGGCCCCTGGAGTTATAAAGCCTTAAACAATGCCAAACAACTTTTTTATGATTATACATTTTTTAGAATTTTTTTGCATTTATATTTCATGTAGCTGGGTGTGTATGACAATGCAAAAAAAAATAAAATAATAATAATAATTCATAAAAATGCACAATGGCGAAAAGTGGATGTACTTGGATGTTTGCATCACTCTGATACATACCAATACCTCCTCTCCGCCTTTACTGAGATATCTTAACTCATCCCTTCAACTCAATAGTTTGGGAACGGTTTGTTGAACTGCTGGCAAATGGAGCTCTTCTATCTAAGCTGCAACTGCCTTAGATCTTTATCCGCTCTATGAGAGGTTAGGCCACCACACTGACCGTATCAAAGGTGACAAACTGAAGAAATTCTTCTCATTCAGGAGGTACTTAAATGCATTTTTCACTGTCTGAATTACCAACAGAAACCAATGGTCTGGCCAGGATTGCTGGGTAGTTTGAACCTGCCTGTCTATGATTAGATTAGAACCCTCTCAAAGCTCCGCAGGCAGGCGAAATTAGCTTAGAGGTACCAGGCAGAGCCGCTGGACCATAAAAGTGAAAACATTAAGCTCAGATGAGTTTGTCTAAAGACTGATTGGTCCCTTAATTAGCCAAATAACCTCTGACCTTTGAGAAATAAGTAAGGGATAAGTTTAGGGATCAGGACAAAGGCAAGCACAGTTTTACCACACACTGAACACTAATTCAGGAAAGAATGCTCGTAATTAGGCTCGCTCCTTTCATTCTTTGGGATATTTAAGGGGAAAAAAAGCACTATGCTTTGAAATAATGACAGCAGGATCATATCCAGTGAGTTAATGTCATTGTTCTATTGCTACACAATCAGCATTTGCCTGCTACATATAATAATTTAAACGTAACTCCAATACTTGGGCAGCACACTAAAGTGTGAAAATGTGTACCAAACGTTTTAGTTAAATATCCTAATTACCAAATACCATCACTAGCAATTGCATAACTATATGTTTTGCCTAATCTGTCTAATCACAATCCTCTGTTTCTTACGCATTATTATTGAATAATGAAAACAATTGACAATTTTCCTTTAAATTTTACAGATGAAGCTCTTTAGACTCTGAAGCCCCAATGTCTCTGCACAATGTTTAAAGGAAATCATGAAAGAAAGAAAGTATCACGGAAATCTGGGCTGCATCGGTGTGCAGGGAAAGAGAAACGGACAGCAGGATTAGGCAAAATGGTTCTTACACTGAAGGGTTCTTACACAGCTGGAACGTAATTAGTCTTTACTGCCTGTGGTGAGCACAAATGGGGATTTATTTGGCCTGTAAGCTTTACCTGACTGACTGTAGTAGAGGCAGCGATGGTGTCAGAGCTGCCTTGAAAGGCTGGCAGATCGTTTGGAATAAATTCTTAGCCACCTTGCTCAGGTCCAAATCACCGGTGAACTATTTAGCTAATGAAATCTTCATTTTAAACGGGCATTTTGAAGCGTACATGGCGTTCAAATATATAGCCCTATGTCATTGTGAAGTGTCTCAAGTCTTGCCCTTTTGTTGTTTTCCTTGAAGCATCTAGCTCACCGCGATGCTTATCAGTCCCCGATCCAACACGCATCGATTAACTACAGTTCATGTGGAACATTGCCCACATCTCCTCGACTCGCAAGAAATCAAAGATAGACTCTATTTAAGCCAAGCTGTCTCACGGCTCAGCTCCAAAAATGTATGAAGGTCCTCATTGTATGTTGAGCACTTACGCCTCCATTATAGTTAAACCCCAAACAACGTGGATGTTTGTAGTGGCACAGTAGCTAAAGAGTGTATGAAGGCAAGAAGTTTTTAATTTAACTCTGAAATAATATTAATTTTGAGTGTAATTTAATATTAATTTCACTCCTTTACATTATAAATTTTACATGCCATTTATACATATGCAGGACAACAAAATGTGTGTTATTGCTATTGGTCATCAGCTCTGGTCAAAAGTTAATAGGATATAAGCTTAAGCGGAAAGCACAGGTCAGTGAATATGCTTAAAAAGCCTACTTTTATCTAATCTGTCATACATGTGCCGTTGTTTCTCTATTCAATTTGTCAAATACAAAATATTTTAATCATATGCTAAAAATTTTATATTTAAGTAACATTCATATTGTTCTCTGTAAAATGTGTGAACGTACAGGCATGTTGCTTATTTTTCTGGTACTCGGATAACTTGAAGGGTTTCTTCTCCTGACTTCAGTTCAATAGGAAAATTTGTCAGGAGAAACAACCCTTAAAGTGATCCATCCATATCTACTGCATATCTGGCAGCAGAGTGATGGTTTGAGGCTCGTTTGATACCTCAGACCTTTGATGACTTACATCTATTTTACCAATCATGTATTCCATACGGTTCCAGCATAATCTACAGCTAAAACTAGCCCCACCCCCCAATTCCCATAGAGATCCATTCAAACGCAGAGACATTATAGTATCGCTTGTAAGAGTACCAGAAAATAAGATATCAAGAGTCTTTTAATGTTGTTGGGTCACAGACATCAGGAAGTCATGGCATACAAAGCCAAAGGATATGCGACCAAATATAATAAATTTAAAGGCACAGTCAACTTAGTGTATGTAAACTTCTGACCCACTGTAATTGTGATATAGTAAATTAAAAGTGAAATAATCTGTCCGTAAACAATTGTTGGAAAAAGTACTTGTGTCATGCACAAAGTAGATGTCCTAACTGACTTGCCAACACTATAGTTTGCTAACATGAAATCTGTGGAGTGGTTAAAAATGAGTTTTAATGACTTCAACCTAAGTGTATGTAAACATCCAACTTCAACTGTATGTACAATACATTAGATAACATTGTGTCAGCATGACCTCTCCCTGCCCTTCTTTTTTGCTCAGTAAGAAAACTATACCGGATGTTACACCAACTTATACCGACTTGGGTTACTGCGGCACGACCGCTTCAAGAAGGCTCCAGAGCAAATGCTTTCTCTGCAGTTGACTTTTAAATACCATCAGATAGGCCGGGCAGCGTGATACTCTGCCGTGCGAGGACAGGCCGCTGCGTTTCGCTTGCCTGGTTGGTGGCTGTGATGACCTTCTGAATGTATAACTGCGAGCCAGGCTCACAGTGGCAGCATAGTGCTCTGCCATTGTGTATGTTACGCACTTACGTATGTTGGGCAGA
Organism: Synaphobranchus kaupii; assembly: GCA_029718625.1. Classification (NCBI taxonomy): domain Eukaryota; kingdom Metazoa; phylum Chordata; class Actinopteri; order Anguilliformes; family Synaphobranchidae; genus Synaphobranchus; species Synaphobranchus kaupii. The sequence goes on from CM056380.1 coordinate 101,193,605, forward strand.
ACAAGCTCTGGGGTTTATGCTCTGTCATAACCGTTCGCCAACAAAAGAGGCCTTTGTTCCGAAGCTAAGGAACACTCTCTGAGACCCTGGTCTTGGCCTTAGTTTACGGCTAGGTTTTTAAAACATAAATCCTGCATTGAGCATGTTAATGTTACAGTTGACCTTTATTGAAAGGAAGATGATTACGGTGATGATGACAGTTATTACTATGATTGTAATTCCAACAATAAAATCAACCTTCTTCCTCGTCATCGTAATTATTAATATAACGACAGCAGCAATGGCCAGGGGCCAAGAACAGAGTGGCCACCAACAGTCATGACTGGTGAAATAAAATGTGTTTCAAGGGTCCTTATTTAAATGCATTCATTTAACAATGTCATTTTAGTTCTAAGGAAGAAGAGATCCAATATTACCCTACTCAGACCTCTAACATTAATAGCCATGGTCATCACCATTTTCCTTTGAACTGAGATTACAGTGCCGTCCAAAATTATTAGCACCCTTGATAAAGATGAGCAAAAAATAAAGGCTGTGTCAAATTAAAGTAGGTAATGAGCTACATTTCATGCTCGGAAAATGGGAAGGGTACTGTAGATAATAACCTATATTGATATGATCATTTTGGTCTGCGCCCATTGCTGTTCATGTTCGACGAGTGAAAAATCTGACTCCGATTATCTGGGCTGTTCATGTGTGTCGGGCACCAGATGTGAACAGGTAACTTTTTAATAGGAAGCTGCATTGTTTGTTCACATTGTTGCTATCGGTGACCGTATGGTGGCATACAGGCTTACAGGCTTTCTAGCTGGATTATAACTAGACCACACTGGTGCTGAATTCCTTCGGTTTCAGTCTTGACCCCTCCCCAAACCTCTGGTCCACAATGCTGCCTTTGTAAAATGTTCATATTTCCACCATGAAGAATAGCAGTTATTATATTTTCTTGTGCATAGGACACATTTTGCTCATTTGTCACCCTCTGTCAGGATGTTTCATATCGGTCTTCTTTTGGGGTGCGCTGTTTGCAGGCCGTCTGTCAAAACAAACCCTTCTTAGAGATCATTTTAGGCTCGTATCAAACATCTTAACAAGGAGTTTGTGCAGCTGGACACATTAGCATTATTGTTCACCCGTGGATTTTGTTAATCGCTCGTAAGTCAGACAATGTTTCCTATTCTGCTTGTGTGGAGTTGAGAGGGAACATTCTTTATCGTTCTTGCCCTAGGCCAAAGGCACGCTCGTAAAAAAAAGAAAAAAAAAAAGTTCCATCTTTGTTCCCTGCGCCTATTCTGAACTGAGCCTCCTTTGGGCACAGCTCACACTCTAATGTCATCTACTTTTAACCAGGAGAAGAAAAAAAAAACTCTGGCCCCAAGGAACAGTAAAAACACATGCAGGGGTCATATAAACAGAAGTCTCTCTTGGTTTAAAGAAAAAAAAAAAACTGATTTTATTTTTCATGGATTCCCATTCAATGTCTCCTAGTCATGGTATTTTAAGTTCACTTGCTCAAGTGACCTCTGACCGTAGCCCCAGCCTAACCCTAAAGGGTTGAGCTCGTTGAAACATTAAATAAATGAATGGGTAATTAGTACCGATTAATTTTAATTGGACTACTATTTTTTACATGAATGGTCAGGAGTTATATTTATTTTCCTGAAAATCGTTATTGTTTGTTAGATTGACTCAGCTGCCCTTTTCCCAGAGAATGTATAAGCTATTTTTTGGGAAGTTAGTATGGCAGTTGGGCAGAGCACCATTTGTTAAATGGGAACAGAGTGACAAAATCCATCCCTTTTCATCCCTATTTTTATGTGAGCAAACGTTGAATTTATTTATACGTTGTTCTTTGGACTAACTTTCCGACCGGCATATTCTGAAAAGGCTTTGACCCAAACAAATTTACACAAAAAACTATGCTACACACAGTAATGCAAAAACATCTCAGAAACAACTGTTAAATTAATCTGAATCTTGCATGAAGATAACGCTTGAGAATACAAAAAGCTACTCCTTCATTTCTTTCCCAAAACTTACAGGAGAAATAAAGGCTGAGACGCAGATCACCAGGGCAAGTGCTTCATCATAGCTGGAAGTTGGATGGTTATTACAGATTGGTGAGCTGTATGTAGCACAGTATTATACCAAGGGGCCAAGACTGGGCTTTCGTTTTGAAGCTCACTTCCTGGTTGGGCTGGGAGCAGCAATAGTGCCACTGTGATTGGCTCCAGTATAGGTCTTTCAGCAATGTGGTCAAAATACTCAGTCAATAAATTTTTCCCACAAAAAACTTTAATTGCAATAGGTGCCTTTCCTTCATCTAATGCCTCTGCATGTGCTGATTTCTTTTTTGTGTCGTTTGGACAGGGTATTAACATTTGTTCAGGACCAATAAGAGGGACAGGTTGAGTCCTCTTCGGCTCCAGTTTGTACAAACGGGCGGCGAAAAAGACATCCGGAGCCTCAATTCAGTTTTTACGAGGCCGTGGAAAGCCAATGGGTGACGTCACAGTGGCTTTGTCCATATTTTTATACAGTCTATGTATTATACTTAATTATCATTTGTGAAGGTACATAAATGTATAAACATCAGAAATATTAATAATATATCAAGCTGATTACAATTATTTGTAATTAATTTATATGAATGGGAATAGTTTACAGCATTTAAGACTTTTACCTTTAGAAAATACCAGAATTTGAGATGCTAAAAGGATCATAAATAAAAGCGGGATTGAATTAATAAAAACAAGGTTAAAGGAAACTTCACATGTGCTTTCACCTGTGCCTCCTGAATAGAGAGAAGTTAGCCTCGGTGGATTGGAGGGCACTTTTGGGCTGCTATTTTCCCAAAGGTTCAGCAATGTATTCTGGTGCCAAGGCATTTAAGGACTTTAACAACAAGAACAATTATTTTAAATCTGTTCTAATAATAAGCAGACGACCAGTGCAACGATTCATGTACAATGCCATATGAGCTATCCTCCTTGTTTTTTTCAATAGCTTTGCAGCAGCGTTTTCCGCCAATTGAAATCTTTCTATGCTGTGACCAGAAAATAGTGAATAACCATAACCTAGTCTACTTCAGTCAGCTAATTATAATTTTTTGCGTCAGACTGGAAGAAAGCGTCTAACAGCAGGCTGCGCATCACAACAGCGCAGAGCCATTAGCTGTCGAAACGGCTAGCTGTTCTGCCCGCGGACAGGGGGGCAGAGCCGGGCCCCTGCGTCTCACGTGTACGAAGCGGCTAGCTGTCCTGCCGGCGGACAGGGGGGCAGAGCCGGGCCCCTGCGTCTCACGTGTACGAAGCGGCTAGCTGTCCTGCCGGCGGACAGGGGAACAGAGCCGGGCCCCTGCGTCTCACATGTATGAAGCGGCTAGCTGTCCTGCCGGCGGACAGGGGGGCAGAGCCGGGCCCCTGCGTCTGACGTGTACAAAGCGGCTAGCTGTCCTGCCGGCGGACAGGGGAGCAGAGCCGGGCCCCTGCGTCTCACGTGTACAAAGCGGCTAGCTGTCCTGCCGGCGGACAGGGGGGCAGAGCCGGGCCCCTGCGTCTGACGTGTACAAAGCGGTTGGCTGTCCTGCCGGCGGACAGGGGGGCAGAGCCGGGCCCCTGCGTCTCACGTGTACGAAGCGGCTAGCTGTCCTGCCGGCGGACAGGGGGGCAGAGCGCTGGGAAAGCGCTTTCGATCTGAGGAAGAATCTTCTGCCTGCAGAAGCCGAACACATGCTCCCCTTCACGAGACTCTGTCTGACGCGCTCGGGCCTGCCCAACCCTTCATCTGTCTGCTCTAGGGCTACATGTGCACAAAGAGGGAAGAAAGAGATGCTGAAATATTTTATCAGTTGTATAATATACAGGCCCTCTTTCATGTTTAATTTCATAGGTATTTCAAACTGTTCACTGTGGCCATTGTGGTTTCGCAAGATTTTTGTGTTGAACCATTGAATTATTCATTGTTGAAATAAATAAGAATTATTTCTTACTAAATATGGACGAGATTGTTATTCCTGCCTCTTAGGTTGCTTGGTTTAAACTAATTAAATGGGACTTTACCTAAGGTTGTACAGTATGTACTCATTTAGTTAATTCAAGGCCATACGGTTAGTAACTACTTTAAGTAGTCTTCTAATCTTCCGTCTCTACTAGAGCTGGGAGTCACAGTGGCACTGTGATAGAGAAAGTGTCTATAGGCTACCTTCACTTTTCTGGTTTCCCTGATATGTTACCATGTTGGTGTAGGTTCATGCTCAAGGCAGTTTAAACCAAATTTGATCTCATTTTTAGTTTTTTCCCAGTTTCAAATGCGATCACGTGTTCTCCCAGGCATATGCTGCCCACCACTGCTTTTGTTGGAAGAGTACAGTTAATACTATGCTCCTGAATGATGACATGGAGGAAACCTTGCTAACGGAAGCCCTTCCTCCATGGGTGACATTATGGGCTGTGACTCTAATGGAAATTGCATGTAGGACTATTTAACTTCTCACCATAGGGCTCCACTTGCTGTTCTTGCCTGTAAATGCTTTAGCTCATCATAGATTTTGACACAAACACACTCCGTATCATGAAGTCGTACTTTTATCTCTGAAAACATTCCCTTCAAATTAAAGTGTGCTTTCAAAGGGGATGTAAACAAATTATTAAATAATTTGACATGGCAGTGTCATGTGTGTATTTAATAGCCCTCAGCGAAACAAGAAGTAATTGGACAGCAGTGTTTCCCCTACAATAGCTACATTAGGCGGGGCGGCCCACCCCGCCAATGGAGTTTGCCGCCCCGCCTAAAAATATAAAAGTCATTTTCTGAAAAATAATTTACTATCATTTAAAAATCGATAAAAAATTTGTTCACGTAAGCGCACCATTTTTTGACCAGTCTTCAGAAATTCGGAAATATCAACGATTCAATAGATTTGCAGAGTCTGTGGACTCTCTTGGGTTAGTAACAAACTCCAAGTATGAAATTACAGTGTTTTGATTCATAGTAATCTCACTACAATTGGCTGGCTGCTTGGCCACGCGCAGAAGAATAGATTTGTTTACGTTACGTTACCTCAGGAAAGCGCATAACTAGCCTAGCTAATGGTAATGTTATCTTCAGCTGATGAGAGGAGCTTGCCACCAAAAAAGATCTCATCTTCCTTCCATGTAGCCTAAATGTGAGATCGAGGAGAATGTGTACAGTGGGAGCCGTTCTAATAATACAGAAGCGAGCCAATGCAAACGATAGCCGTTCAGTGCTGTGGAGTCTACCGTCGCTACCAACCATGGCTTTACGATTCAATGAGTAGGAACGTAACTAACTCAGAACTAAAGATTGCAATCTTTGTTAAATAATGAAACTCCTAAATATTCCAATCACAGAGCAGCGTTTTAACATTATTTTAGCCACCTTTTTTTAACATAACGTTAAACTGGTTGAATATATTTTCCGCTCTTCTCGCGCCCTTTTTTCCCGGTTTCTTGTTTTCTTTGTCTGTGATATTTTGAAGCGCTCGTATTGATGAAGCCAAATGACATTTATGCTATTTTCAATTTAGCCTACACAATACAATTCTGACTGTTGTCGGGATGCTCTGATATGTGGGCAACACAAGCAGGCAGTGAGGAGAGGCAGGGCGGAAAGGAGTTTTATTGAGTGGGAAAATTTAACATAGGGAAATGGGAGTAACATAAACAACCGAGCTGTGGCTTATAGATCAATCATGTGTGGCACCATGTGAATACTCACATAAAGTACTGCAATTCCTTAAATGATAGATGTTAGGTATGCTAGGTAAACAATTAAATGAATAATTAAGTAAACTTGTTTGATTTTATAAGATGTTATAAAAGGTTAATTACATGGTAAAAAAAAAACTGGGATGAAGAACAAACATGGCTCCTCATCCCAAAGACTTTCTGAGGTAAATTGTGGACTGTAAGAACCAGGGTCCGGGTCTGGCTGCTCAAAGCCTACTTCATTATGTGACCTCAGTTTCTATTAAGCCTTTTCTCCACACTCACTCTCCCGTCACAGTTCTTTTGTATTCCGGGAAAGGCCTACGTTGTCGTCTGGGTGGGATCGGATTGGGGGAGCACAGACGCGTGTCTTCTCCCTGTTAAGAATGATCATGGGAATTACTGTGTCCTAGTGTGAACTTTTCTCAATAGATCAGTCTTCATTACAGTAGTATATCACGATTGTACGTAAGCAGATGCTTAACCTCGAATGTACTTGAGATCACTCTCAAATTGCCTTTTAATGTGTATAATACAGTTTATTGTTTTATTCATCCAGCTTGTCTTTTTCATGAACAGCTTTTTACAGAATTTCTTTTTACACAATGAATAGCAGTAAAGGGAGCGTTGGCACACGCTCAACGACAGCAGTCGAAACACCCATGCGTAACAAAGATAATATAAGTAAACTAAGAAAAGAACTTTGACACACTAGATAGACTGCGAGTTGCTTAACAGTGCTAGACTTTCAGCCAGTCAACCGTCATCAGGGCATTTCAGTGAGACTTCAGAGACGGGCTTTTTCAAAGGGCATTTGGAAGATTTTTCTTTGTTTATACACAATGGATATTAGCCAAGCAAGGCTTGCGAGACAAAATACGCAGCGGCGCAATCTCAACATCGCCTTTCGAAAATGAAATGACACAGTAATAGTGTAATTTTTACATTAATATCAGATGAAAGACATCTCTTATGTATATTTTATTGAATTTGAATGTAATCTCAAAAAACGGAGCATCCCCTGGGACATGGCCACAATCGCGCACGATAAAACGAAAAGCACTCGCACAACTCAGACAGAAATTCCCTGGATATGAATGTACGACGGTCTCCAGAGAGCGCCTGCAATACTATTATCAGTTTTATTATGAGATATTTTAATTTAAAAGTTCTAAAAATGAGTCAAATATACCCATGTGTGTGAATTTAAAATTCAATAACTTAGGGAGTTAAACTTCAGGAGGAAAAAAATATATTGCCGAAATAATGTTCTAATAATATATGACAACACTAGTTTCCCAAACTAAGGTCATACAGAGAGGGGAAAGTCTGGTTGTAATGCATTTAGTACTGGGAGAAAATGCCCTGAAGACTATGGGATTTAAGGCAACTCCATAAGCTCAAAGGACATTTTTAGGTTTGTATTGCCCAAAATCCTTCAACAATGAACATAATTGTACAGCAATTACAGTGAGCACCATAATTAATTGGACAGTGACACACGTCAATAGGAAAATTTGTCAGGAGAAACAACCCTTCAAGTTCTCCATCCATATCTACTGCATATCAGGCAGGTTCATCACAGCTCCACTTGCTTTAAACTTCTTAATTATCGCCCTAATGTTAGAAGTATAGGTAGTTTCAGAAATGAAGCCATTGCCTGGTTTATGAAGGTCAACAACCTTTTGTCTCATTTCATTTATGTGTTCTGTGATCTTACCCATAGTGACGGTTGACTAAGATGTTTTGGCCTCCGGGACGTCTTATGACGACACTTCCACAGTGCGGTTGGAAAATAGTATGGCGGATATTCTTTGCGGACTGCTAAACAGTGCACATGAAACAGCACACTTCTGTCAGTGCACTGTACGCAGGAGACAGGGCGCAGTAGATAGGGCTCTGATTTGGACACAGCCTAGGAATGCACTTGTCTTACTTTCATACTTTCATACTGAATCCGTAGATAATAGAGGACTGACTTTGCTGAATGCTATTCTAAGTGTGAGAAGCTTTTTTTCTGTCATTAGTTTTGCCCGTGAACAGTACTGGCTTTAAGGGGCAAAACAATCAATTTATTCTAATAATTGGAAATGTAACACTTAGCTGCTGCTATTAGCGGAGAAAGTTCACACATTTATCTCGATTTGTCACAGAGAATAATGGCACCTTTGACATTTCAGTCATGACATGACAATGTTGTCGTTGGCATGGTTATTACTAGAGCCGATAGTTTATAGACCAGAACTATGGAATGCTTTAGGACAGGGGTGGGCAATTCCAGTCCTGGAGGGCCGGTGTGTATACAGGTTTTTGTTCCCACCAATTACCCCAGCTGAATTAGCTAATTGGCCGTTTACACCAACACTGGTAGATTAGATCACATTACAATGTTTCATATAGGGACACAAGAAGTCTTCGGCTGTCATTCATGCGCTTATTAAGAATTGTAGCTAAAATGTCAGATGGCGTAAATATTAGGGCTAATTAGGTAATTAAGGCCAGAAGTTGGCATGAAAACCAGAAACGGATACGGCCCTCGTTGCCCACCTCTGCTTTAAGATCACCATTTGAAACATGTCAGTATTTGCATTGTTTATTTGACTGTATCCAAAACAAATAATTCCTTTACGCATAGAACATAGATTGTGTAGAACATGGAACATGCTTGTTTTCTCATAGTTTATCATGTCCGTAATTGTGTCCTCGTGGTGAAAGAGTTTTGCAGGTTATATTAGAGGAGGTTTTTTTATTCCTTTGTCTTTGTCTTTGTTGTGTTGTGTGTGTCCTGTTCAAGCCTGTCCATTCATCTAAGAGTGCAATTGGCAGGGCAATGTTAATGGTCTCTTAAAGAGGCAGGCTAACAACTAACAACTCCTCTACAAGGTGCTGTAATGGTCCTCACAATAGTAAATCTGGTAGATTTGATGTAGGATATAACATAATCTTGATTAAAAGCATTTAATTGAACATAGAAAATTGAAGAAAATGTAGTTTGTAGTAAATTAATGCTTTCTTTATGTGTTTCCATTGGAGGTGTATGTATAAGGCTTTAAAAAATATATAAAGTGGATTAAGTTAATCTTTCCACAGATATAATGCAAATAAATCTTCAGTTTCTGTGGACCTATTTTACAATGTGTTTTGATGATGATAAGAAACAATAATAGTATATTAGCATGATTTGCATAGCATGACATTTTAAAGCAAGCTATTTTAAGCCGTATTTAAACTAAACCCATCAGATCCTTTTTAAACGGTTTAGTTTCTGAACAGTATATAAATAATATATGTTTGTGTAAGCTCTTCTGCAAATATTTCTTAAACTAATTTTTTTCTCTCTGTTCCTTGTGTAACTGCTTCAGTACAGTACTTTTTAAAATTTTCTCTCTCCCCCCTTCACTTTTTCTTTTCAATTACTCTTCTCTCCCTTTTCCTCTTCTTTATTTTCAATTTACTTATCATTATTATTGTTTTTATTAACTATTATTATTATATATTTTTTTATTTTATTTATTTTTTTATCACCTATTATTGTCTTTGTATTTGTTCATTTGTCCACATTGTCTATATGTGTATGCACTAATTGGTGAGCAAGGAAAGAAAAAGAAAAAAAGAGAAAGGGAAATGAAAAGGGAAGACAATATGTCTGACTATTTTTTGATGTTTTGTATTTTTTTTACATTGTAGTTTATGTTTATTCACTGTTTTGTTTCTTAGTTATTTCCCTCCCTCAGCGAGATGACTATTTTTATTATTTTTTTCTGTTATTACAATTGTAAGTAAAAAGAAAGTTGTCCTCCAAAGGGGGGGGGGGGGGTGGTGGCGGGAAAGTAAAAAAATAAATAAAAATAAACTGCTTCAGTACAACCACAAAGTACAACTGCAACTGTATGACCCATGCCCTTTAGAGCAGACAAGTCAGACAAGAGGATATACCATCGGATGAGCATCTGTAGAAGGGAAGCATTATTCAATTTTGACAGTTCATAAGAACAAAAGGTTGTCTTCATAAAAAGGCTCACAGTGACATGGAGTAATCTCAGAGAGAGTGCCCGGGGCGTGTTAGTTCACATGGCCCTCCTCAGAAGCGGCAAGACAACTCTAAACTCTTAAACTACGCGTCCACGCCTGTACATGAACATTAAATCAATGGCCCATCTTCCTTCTTTGTAATTATTGCACTATTTTATACCCGGTAAGTTTCTTTTAAGGAAGAGTCTCATATTTGATAAAAAGGTTGCATGGTCTCAAGCCTGTGTCTCCCCTGTAGGACAGACATCTGCTCCAGGGCTCCAGACATGCCTGTGTCTCTCAGTAGGACAGACATCTGCTCCAGGGCTCCAGACACGCCTGTGTCTCTCAGTAGGACAGACATCTGCTCCAGGGCTCCAGACACGCCCTGCAGTGATAGGCTCATTTTTTCATCAAGAATTACTTACAAAATACTTCCTACAATCACATGTTATTTCTTATACTTTTTGCCAACCATATATTACTAAAAGGGTACATAATGTGTTTCGCTTTGCCAAATTCTCAAATATTTAGCAAATATTGTCCGTTCATTTATTTGACACCGCTGATGAAATCATGAGCTCCAGCTGAAGAGTACACCTGTATCCTTGGTGAAAGAGTGAGTAGCTTCACCTGTATCCTTGGTGAAAGAGTGAGTAGCTTCAGCTGTATCCTTGGTGAAAGAGTGAGTAGCTTCAGCTGTATCCTTGGTGAAAGAGTGAGTAGCTTCAGCTGTATCCTTGGTGAAAGAGTGAGTAGCTTCAGCTGTATCCTTGGTGAAAGAGTGAGTAACTTCACCTGTATCCTTGGTGAAAGAGTGAGTAGCTTCAACTGTATCCTTGGTGAAAGAGTGAGTAGCTTCACCTGTATCCTTGGTGAAAGAGTGAGTAGCTTCACCTGTATCCTTGGTGAAAGAGTGAGTAGCTTCACCTGTATCCTTGGTGAAAGAGTGAGTAGCTTCAGCTGTATCCTTGGTGAAAGAGTGAGTAGCTTCAGCTGTATCCTTGGTGAAAGAGTGAGTAGCTTCAGCTGTATCCTTGGTGAAAGAGTGAGTAGCTTCAGCTGTATCCTTGGTGAAAGAGTGAGTAGCTTCACCTGTATCCTTGGTGAAAGAGTGAGTAGCTTCAGCTGTATCCTTGGTGAAAGAGTGAGTAGCTTCACCTGTATCCTTGGTGAAAGAGTGAGTAGCTTCACCTGTATCCTTGGTGAAAGAGTGAGTAGCTTCAGTGTGTTTTCACTCCGGCTGTAGCTTGTTGTTGGTACATTAGATGAATAAAAAAAGGTGCAAAGATACAACAGAAATAAAGTCAAAGTGTGTTTGTGGTGTGTTTTGAATGGGAATACCACACCACAGGCACTCTTTGGCTTTATTTATGTTGTATGCTCCTATTTTAAGAGATAGTTTATTTCTGGGGGTTTTTTGTTGTTGTTTTTTTTGTATCATTTCAGTTTTAATATATGTCTTTGATTGGCCCAGGTTTGTGCGTGATGTTAATTTAGAACTTTTCTGATCATCTTCTGGCTGGTACAGGAGAATTATGGGTTCATGGTCTAAAGCCAGAAAATACACAGTGATAAACAGAAATATAATTATATTGTGCCAGCAAAATAGTTCTTACTGAAACCAATATTTTAAAAAACCCAAATTTTATAATAAGACTGTAATATACAGTCAGGTCCGTAGGTATTTGGACAGTGACACATTGTTTGTGGTTTTGGCTCTGTACTCTAGCACATTGGATTTGAAATGGAACAGTGGATATTGTGCTCCCATTTCAAGAGATAGTTTATGTTCTGGGGTTTTTTTTTTGTATCATTTCAGTTTTAAAAAAACCCTAATTTTGTAATAAGACTGTAATATACAGTCAGGCCCATAAGGTTAAAGTGCAGACTTTCAGCTTTAATTTGAGGGTGTTTGCATCCATATTGGGTGAACGGTGTAGCAATTGTGTGGTGTGCAAATGCAATCCATTTTTATACATAGTCCCCCCAATTTAGGGGACCAAAAGTAATTGGACAAATTCACATAAACTTTAATAAAGTTATATAATATATGGCTACATATCCTTTGCATGTCATGTCTTCCTGATGTCTCTGACCCAACAACGTCAAAATACTCTTGATATCTTATTTTCAAGTACTCTTACAAAGCGATACTATAATCTCTCGCATTTGAATGGATCTCTATGGGAATTGGGCGGTGGGATTATATTAATCTGGGAATAATATGGAAAACAGGGTTGGTTAAATGGCTGTAAGTCATCAAGGGTCTGAGGTATCATAAACCCCAAATGGCTTATGGGCCACCAGCCATTATAAAACTGACAGGTTTTCATAAACATCTGCAACTATGTTACATAAAATATTCTTTACTGCACACAAAACCTTTCTGAGCCAATTGAAAACATCCATTAAAATGAAAATAACATCAAAAAACACAGTGATCTCTCCCTTTAAAGTGAATGAAACCAACTCACTGGTGTTGTATACACAAGGCTGGCATGCTTTGGTGAAGGACTGAAGCATGACTGTGGGCTTTGTTTGTGAATCATAGAGAAGGAAAATGTTTGACCTGTGATAGTTTAATAATCAAACTGAATTATTGTTTGCCTGCAAAGAAACGGCTGCTCGCAGATGGTTTACTGGATATATCTTCTGATAAGTAGTCTTCTCTAAACCATCTGATAAGTACACACACACACATGCATACGTAACTCACACGCACACAACTCGTGTAAATATTGAAGTGCTGCCTGGCTAGCTGCTTACGGGATGAACTTTCTGAATGCCTGCAAACGGCAGTTTGTAATGTCATTCGTTGCCTCGTTTTAAATGTGAAGTAGTAGGAATAGAGTACTGGCTGCTCCGAACAAACAGTGTTCTATGCTGGATGAGCGGAACTAAAGATGAAATGGTAGTTAGCCGTAAGCAACTGCCAGTGTGGAGACTACCAACCCACCAGTAGAAAGAGCCTTTTGTGATACGGGAATTGTGACGTCAAATGACCTCTATAAAGCCATAAATTCATATTCTAGATAAAATAACACAACGTGAAAAAGGTTCCCTGTGTCGTCTTCAGATTCCATTAAATGCGTGACTAATTGGGTTGTTGCCTTTAAGAAGTGTAGCAGGCAAACGTTCTTCTCCTTTTTTGAGCTTGTTATTTTCATATCCAGTGCTCCATTTGACTAGTCAGGCGAAGGGAATATCTTAATACCGACATACAAACGGAATATACATATTTCAAAATGCTGGAAATGCTTGAATACAACCATTATCAGGTGAGCTTTGTCAGCATTTTAAAATGTACATGTAAGATTTTGTCATTTATGCTAGATTTATTACTATTATGTGTTTTAATTGCTTTTAAATTAGGATTTTGCCTCAGTGACGATTATAGGCAATGATCGCTTGTAAAAACGTCAAAGTGTTTTTTTTTTTGTTTTTGAATCACTTCAGTTTTGAAGGATAACTTATGTTAATCAATTTTCTTAATATCTTTGGAAAATTGTTTACATGGCGCGAGCATTAGTTGATGAGAACGCTCATGACAGTCTGACATGTTTTTACACCTTTGGGTCGGTACAAAATGACATAAATTAATGTGTCACGTAAGTGTCATCTTACATACACCAAATCTGGATTGTGAGAACTTGACTTTGATGCAAGGCATAACTGGCTCTGGCTAAATACTCCTTTAAGTGCTCTAAAAGTAAATATAAAATAAGAAATAAAACAAGTTTTTCAACTGCCATGCAAGTAAGTAACTGACTGCGTCTAATTGATGCAGAATGTCAAGAAAGTTCATATCGCTGCAATCAAGGATTGGCATTCCTGTAATGTGTTACTATGGCTCTCACACAACTGCATATTAACCATGCACCCTACTGTTTGTTTGGGTTGCCTCTCAGGTGCAGACCCACCTTGAAAACCCCACCAAGTACCACATCCAGCAGGCCCAGCGGCAGCAGGTGAAGCAGTACCTGTCCACCACACTGGGCAGCAAACTCACCAACCAGGCGGTCAGCTTGCCCTGCCCCAACCAGCCCTCTGAGCACGTGATGCCCCCAGGGCCGGGCAACAGCGCCCCCAACAGCCCAATGGCCTTACTGACTCTTAACTCCAACTGTGAGAAAGAGGTAGGTGATCAGGCCTCTGCAAGACGGTGTGCGTGCGTGTGTGTTCTTGTGCTATCGCTGAACTGTCTGTCTTGCCTTTAATGAAGTGTAAAAATAAAGACTATTTAACAATGAAAAAAAGTCTATTTTGAGTGTAAAACCTATACTAGTTCTTGTAAAAGTGAATCAGTCATACTACCCCTGATCAAAATAATTGACAGTCCAATGCTGAGTTTTTCCCAAATCTGGACTCCACGGTACTTCAGTATACCTCTGGTTCAGAATTGTCTGCATGCAACTGTCTCCCATTATGTTTTTATCTCCTTGGTTTACCTTATCAAAAAATTGGAACTGAAATAGTTTGAATTGTGTATTCATTTCACTTGATAACAGACGTGCACTTTAACACCAGAAAATGCAATTTCACTCCTTATTTTTATTTATTTCATTACTTTGCTGTGGACGGTGTCATCAAAGACAGATTGTGTTTGATGACAGTAGTTTTAGAGATTCATCTTGAGGGATGTAAAACATAAATATTGGACAGCACAGTTTTTTGATGTGGTTAGGTACATCAGGATATCAAGGGGTGGGAATATCTAACCACAATGTAACTTGGGAAAAAAATATAAACAAGCATTGTTTCTTTTTGCACAGATAACGAGTTCAGTGAAAATAAATGAATTCAATGAATTATAAATGAAATTTATTTTAACAAGATATGTTACGAGGCTATATGGAAAGGACAACACACCATAGTGGTTAGATTGTATGACCCTCAATAATGACACAGTGTTAGCAGACCCCATTATTCTTGTGCTATTTAAGTCCCCACAGTGATGGGTTATTGTCAATTATTACTATGTGGCCTGAAAGCTTTTCAGGTGGGAACAAGGTCAGAGTTATCCCTGGGATTGAGATTATTTTTAGCCTATTTTGTAGGACCATGTTGCCATGTCAGTTTGGAGAAATAAAAATGGTGATCTACAGTGTACTGTATCAATCTTTGTCACTCTTTTCATATCAAAAGTTACGTATATTTGGTGTGTCTTGAATATAAGTGGCTTTCGTTTTCATTGCAGATGGATGATGTCATTGATGACATTATTAGCTTGGAATCAAGCTACAATGATGATATCCTGGGACTTATGGACCCAGCTCTTCAAATGACCAATACGGTAACCGTCTTCTCTCTCCACTCCACTTCTGCAATTTAATTGGCTTTTGCACTTTTTAAGTTTCCTTTGCTAGCTACCTGCTAAGGAAGTGAACCGTGAAGCATAATTGCACCATATTGAAAGCATCATATAATGATTACTAGTGTATTACAGCAAATTGTTACAGCATTCCCTAATAATAAATTATGCCAGCTTTCCCAGAAAAATTTTATAACATGGCAGTTATTTAATTTAGTGAATCAGGAAGAACCACTCAAGCCCTTGCAAATGTGAACTTTTCGGAAAATTTGGTCCTATGTTCTATGAAATCAGACCACAGTTTGTTTTCATTGTTAACAGAATGGTCTCTGCTTTTTCCCTCCTTAGCTTCCCGTATCTGCCAACCTTCTTGACATGTACAGCAACCAGGGATTACCCCCACCTGGCCTGACCATTAGCAACTCCTGTCCCGCTAACCTATCAAACATCAAAAGGGAATTCTCAGGTTGGTCTCCTCCCTCTTTCTTATGCTGACAAGTCCCATTGTCAATTTCTATGTTGTGTATGCTAGTAGCCAAGTAATTGTGTGTTGTTTGGTGATACAGAGTAATTCCTGCTAGCTAAGAGTATTGACTAGTATTGGTAATAAAGTTAAAATAAGCAGTGTTAGGTTTGAGCAGAGATTGAGGTACATTGTTTCAGTACCATACATACATACCTACATACAGTATATCTATATGTAGTATGTGTGTGTGTGTGTATACTGTATACATATACAAAAATATACAAACAAAATGTGATAATTAGTTAACACAGCTCCTGCCATGATGCACGTTCTGGACAAGCCTGGATCCTGTGGCAAGTTTGAAAACTATCAGAGGCCTGACGGGTTTCCAGTAGGTATGTTATCACGTCTTATTACCCAAGTTTCAACCATGGCACCCGTGCAAAATTCTTCCCCTTCAAGGTTTCTTCAATATTTTGACCAGTGCACTGTTTCTGAATATAGTATCATATCACAATTATGTTAATGTGACTGTGAATGTGATGTTCATTCTATGTCTAGCACTATTTGGGGGAGTGCACTGGCTGAATGTTTATTTTGAAAGGCTTTCCAAATGCTGTATCACTGTATGGCTCTTAAAATATCACCAAAGATTGTTTACAGTATTGCACATATTTGAAATCAAATGAACCCACATTTATTTATTCATTTATTTATTTAAATGCATTTTATTTTTGCCAAAACTGAGATGAGATTGTTGTTGTTAATCAAGCAGTTAATCTCCAAATTCCATCTGTTTGACTGTAAAGAACAGAAAACAACCCCTTCTTATCTGCCAGTATAACAATGTACGAGCTTTGTGTCTCAGTTCAAGAATTTGGCATGTCTCGTAAACTTGTAACTGTGCAAATGTCTTTCGTCTGCATACTGCTAAAACTATTGATAGGCATTTGCAATATGTCACTAACTAAATTATATTTATTGGCAGCATGACAGTGACAGATTATTGCAATTATTTTGATTTCAGAGTGTGAAGTCAGAGCTCTTGCCAAGGAGAGGCAGAAGAAAGACAACCACAACTTAAGTACGTTGCAATTTATGTTTTTGTTGTTGTCGACGTTATTCTCGTAATATCTGTTAATGTTTTTTTTTAAAACAACTGATTGTTAACCATTTGCATTGCTACTTTCTCATCCTGGATTGTGTACTTTGTGTCGGGTGTGCCGAAAATATAATGTTGGTGTATGGTGGTGTGAATTTAGAAAGTATTCAGTCAGTCCTTAACCCATTGAACATTGTTAATCTGAGGTTAAAGGTTGTATCAGCGATTTTGGGTCGAAACATAAATGATCACATTCATCTGATTTTTCCTCACGATCCGCTAGCTGCCCGCCCCATAAGCAGGCCGTCAAAAAACCGCGTCTCTGTAGGCAGCCTATGCTCCGAGATCGTACACAAAAACAAATGGTACTACCAACCACTCAAAACCAAAATAAACAGTATTCCAACCAATCACCGACAAGGGGTGGGTGATACTAATACGCTAATACTCTTATCTCGCTGAAATCTTGACGGATTTACAAACGGTTTGGTTTCTTACAAACGTTATTAACGTGGTTATAATTCTGGAAGCTTGAACACTATTTTTGAAAACATAACATAATTGGCTCTGAGCTGGAGCTGGCTCTGTTTGTTTGGGATTTCGCTTCAGAAGTTACGTCACCCAAAATCGCTGATACAACCTTTAACTCATCAAGTGTTATTGAGAGAGCTCTGTTAGGACAGGTCATTTCATAGTATTTAGGTGAAATTGAGTCAGTGTCTCAAACGCTGTGTCCATCTTTTCCCCTCTTCCCAAAATTCCTTAGTTGAGAGGAGGCGACGGTTTAACATCAACGATCGTATCAAAGAACTGGGAACCTTGATTCCAAAGTCAAATGATCCGTAAGTCATCAAATTCATTCAATTTTATTTCACCATATCAAATTGACATCTTAAATGTTGTCTAATATCTATAGCTGTATAAAAGACATCTTTGTCTGCATAAATCTTTTAGTATATTTTGTTGAAAACAAAACTATTTTTGCATAGTGTGCTCATAACTTTTCTGTTTGCTCTTGTTTTCTCTCTCTACTGTTTGCTCTTGTTTTGCTGCCGTTGCTTGGCAATGTCCAATCCGAACCCTCAGGGACATGAGGTGGAACAAGGGAACCATTTTGAAGGCCTCTGTTGACTACATCAGGAAGCTTCAGCGCGAGCAACAGAGAGCCAAGGAGCTAGAGAACAGGCAGAAGAGACTGGAGCATGCTAACAGACACCTGATGCTAAGGATACAGGTAGCGCACGCCAGGGGGAGCTCTAAAGAATGACACTGTTTGTTTTAAAGCAGGGATGGCCGTGCTCTTTAATCTCAAGAACCCCTAAAATGACCCCCTGTGGCTAAGGACACAACAAAATGGTTGCCTGGTGACACCTTTATCGAACTGCCACTACAGGCTGTTGTGCAGTGGCCTTACAAGCATACAATCTACCTATCTACAACAGGACATAATATACTATAAAGCATATCAAACAGATATTGAGTACAATATAAATATGTTGGAAATGACAATGACCATTATATTACCAACTATGTGTAAACTAGACTTTTTTTTTTTCAGGAAAGTCTAATATTTGTTATTTATGAAACATGATGTTCATTAAAGGGAAACGATCCTTTGCATTTAGCTGAGGACCTCAGTTTGTGAACCACTGCTGTAAGAGATCCAAATTACATTACACCAGGGGTTCCCAAACTGTGGGTCGCGACCCCAAGTGGGGTCGCCTGATTTGAGGATGGGTCGCCTGAAATTTTTATAATTTTTTATTTATTTTTTTAAAATCACAACAGAAAGTTATTTTGTCTCTTCCAAATATGTGAATGTACTACATGTTGAACATTTCAACAACCCAAATATAAAAATTTTATCGTTACTTCATACATTTCAACCAATCACAGATTGCATCTACTCTGTGATTTATGTCATTTTCAACAGGTGCGTACGTGCACGTGCACGTGGGGTCGCGTACATTTGTGAGCATTAATTTGGGGTCGCATCAGAAAAACGTTTGGGAACCCCTGCATTACACTCTTGTAGAAATCGGTTGGAAGTCTTCTTTGCACAACTTGCAGTTTCTTTTTTTTTTTGACGCTGTTAAAAAAGGATGTGGAACCCTGGGATATCGTGGTGTGCTTTATGTAAGTGCTCTGTGTCGTGTTCAGGAGCTGGAGATGCAGGCTCGGGCTCACGGACTGCCGGTGGTTGCCTCCTCCGCACTCTGCGCCTCAGAACTTGCTGCTCGGGCCATCAAGCAGGAGCCGGCCCTGGGGGACTGCAACCCGGACTTGTACCCGCACCAGCGCCACCTGGCGTCAGACCTGTCCCGGCCCACCACGCTGGACCTCACCGACGGCACCATCAGCTTCAGCGACGGGAACGGCAGCGCCGGCGACTCGGGCGCCTACAGCACACCTTCCAAAGTGGCCTCCAAGCTGGAGGACATACTGATGGACAACACCCTGTCGCCCGTCCAGGCAAGCGACCCCCTGCTGGGCTCCCTCTCCCACAGCGACTCCAACGACAGCAGCCGGCGGAGCAGCATAAGCATGGAGGAGAACGAGCGCGGGTGTTAGCGCCGCGCCCGCCCAGTAGCTCAAACTCTACTAACATTTTACGCCGTAACAGCTCTGCTGCAGCGCCCTCTGCTGGCGGCAGGTAACATCACACCCGTGAAATATACCGTCGACAATTATTGCAAAGATGTCTTCCACACTCCAAGTTGAAGGTTACAGACAGAGCGATGTTTTATGCAAATGTTTTTTACTTTATCCTTTTTGTTGTTGGGGGGGCGGGGGGGTGGGGGGTGGGTCTGGTTTTGTTTGTTATCCGATCTTATTCGGCTGTGCAAAGTCAGTCAAGATAAGTATCTGTAAAGGAGTACTATATTGTCCCTAAATTTGAAATGCTTAAAAAGGACACAAATCAAACAGAAGCCTCACTTTTCAGCAAACAAAACCTCATTATATCATCCTAGAAAGTTATTTCTCTAATATATTTTAACTTATTTGCTATCACAAAACAAATCCGAGACCACGTATAGTGGGTTGGGATGACTGAATATGAACTTAAAAACCCAACATACAATATACACTTCCATTGATTTAAAAAGGTGTGCTGAAATTCTATTTAAAAAAAATAGATGTTGCTTATATTTTTATTGATTCCCATTTCTAACTTCTTAGAAATTTGCAGTATGTTCACAAGGAATTATAATAACACAAATAACCTCTATATGCAGATATTGCCTTTCTTGAATGTAAATAGTTTCAGAAGGTACATTCAATGCCTGCTATTAAACACATAATTATCATTGAACTAATTGTTCATTTGATCAAAAAGTGCAGTACTTTTATTCTAAAATGAAAGTATTTACTTATATATGGTTTTGATTACGAAGTGTGATTATAACATTTAGAAAGTGACCTTAGATTTTTTTAACTGCCATTGAGATTATTAAACTTCTTTAAAAAAAAAAAATTTTAAAACCCACAATGATCATCAAAAACAACTGGACTGAAAGTCATTGTGCATGTGCCGGCTTGTTAGGTTCACAGCACAGTGACAACAGCAACATGTTGTCGGAGGGGCAAGGTGTAGACACAGCCACATGATTCCTGAGAATGATCCATTAGATTCATTTCATTTTAATTGAATCCACGTGAAGCTATTCTTTCCCAAATGACATCCCAGGAAATGGCTAGCTTGCCTTTCAGAACTTTCATCATATATATATATATATAAAATAAACTAGTAGA
Source organism: Synaphobranchus kaupii (assembly GCA_029718625.1). Classification (NCBI taxonomy): domain Eukaryota; kingdom Metazoa; phylum Chordata; class Actinopteri; order Anguilliformes; family Synaphobranchidae; genus Synaphobranchus; species Synaphobranchus kaupii. Next base: position 101,213,980 of record CM056380.1, read on the forward strand.
CAAACAATGGCAAGTTAAGTGCCACCACAACTTCTGCCCCCCAATATACACTTTGGGCAGGGGCGTTGTGAGCCTCAGGGGACATCAACGGAACAGGCCAAATGTCAACGGTCACTCGTTTTGTTACTTCTGTTTTAGCGAATGAAGTATTTCCATCCTGCGCTGCACTACGGGTCTGAGGAGCATCCACGTGCACAAATCCTTGGAACCTGTTCCTTTTAAGTCATTGTCAAATAATAAATATCTTTCTCTTTAATTATTATGAAAAAACTGCACATGGTTACATAGGGCATCATTTAAGGATCTAGTATATGCTCTGTAGATAACAAAATAAAACTTGTTCAACAGAGCTGCCTCTGGGGATGGCTGAACATGACCCGTATAACGTTCTACCGTAGCTGTCCTGCCTCTGGACACACCCATAAGATGGAGACGTGGGGGGTAGTGGCTTCTTTTCAGCCTCCGGGGGTGCATCCCAATATTCTTCACTCCCCACCTCCCTTCCTCCACTCCCCCACTACCACTTCTCTCCTCCTTTCCTCCACTCCCCCACTACCACTTCTCTCCTCCCTTCCTCCACTCCCCCACTACCACTTCTCTCCTACCCTGAAGTATGCAAAACTGTCTGAACATTTTGAGTACAAGTATTTGTATGTACAGTATACAATGTACCTGACATTGTGGTTTGCGTTGAGACATTAATTAATATGTAACCATTAATACGTAATTAAGATGCAATCAGCGACATTAGATTAAAACACAAAAATCTGTTTCCGGGGCACAGCGTAGAGGAGGTGGTAGTGGAGGAAGGGAGGGTGCATTTTTCGAGTATTCGGACGCACCCCAGCTTTTGGTCTCAACTGTCTCTGCACATCACAAGATGCTGCACTGCTATTGGTTGATGTATTTCTGAGATTCCATTGGGTGTGTCCCTCTCTCATTTTCTCGCATGGAGTAGAGCTACGGGCCGGCTGTCGCTCTGCAGATATCCTCTATGACACGTGTCATATTTTCTTGAAAGGAGGAAGCAATACTCAATCTATAACTTTTTCTGCTGTGGAATCCCCAAGTCTGCCATTCCAGCACTTGCTAGTTTAAAGGATCTGTTGACTAATATCGCTGTATTTCAGACTCCCGTTTTGTATTTTAATCGTAGGGATAATACCTCCTGCAATGCTCATTCACTCAAGAACTCCGCCTGCCTCATCTCTTCCTAACATTTAAATTATTTCAACTTATCGGCATACCCTGCCATCTGCCATTGTGCTTAACCGTAGTATTTAGGATATATATTATTTTATTTTTTATTTTTTATTTTTATTTTTTAACTGTACAAGTGTTTATATTGTTATGGACTATAGGGAGACTTGTGGATTTAAATGTAAGATATTTGCATTAGTGTTAACACTGGAAGGACTGAAACAGAGATTGGTAACCAACGTTTTGAATATTCTAACAATCATACATAGAGTATATATGTACACATGGTATTGTATGACTGATTGTAGTTAAATAAATAACTAAGGCTTGATTGCTATATTTTTACTGTTTAATATTGTTCAAGTGTAGCAAAGTATTTAGAACTATGCCTTCATGACAGTAACTGTTAAAAATGTTGGATATATTCATTAGCTCTATATTGCAATTTGAGGTGAAAAAAAGTATCTCCAGAGATCTAATAGGTGTCCTTTTTACCAAATGACATTGTTGTGAACGTAGTTTCAATGCATTATCTACACCACTGTAGAACTATGCAATTAAGATGCCGTATTTGTATTTGAATATTTATCGTGCCTGTGTTTTACAAAGACATCAAGATGCCATGCTGGAGAGTCTGATTTTAATGTGTATACTGAATAATGTGATGCAATCGACTGAGAGAGTTAGTTCAGAATGAAGTGCCTTACATTTCAGAAGTAGGTCTTTTTATCTTGCACTGACTGAAGAAGTATAGGGGCTTTTTGTGGTGAGGAGTTCTGGTTGGTGAACCGCTCTTGCTAATGGATGCGGATTGGACAGTTGTGGTGACTTTAAACCAATCGGATCGTTGTCAGGACAGTTGTCGGGTGAAAGGCTATGTCAGGCAAGAGAGAAAGGGACCACGCAGCTGGCAGTGGTGAAAGCAGGTTCCCTTTCTACACTAGCCTTTTCAGCGCATGGAAAGGTTTAATGTGACTTAATCTGTAGCAATACCCATAGTGTTGTCTCCCAAACGACCACTCCGTTTCATAACACTGAAAGATACCTCTCACGAATGTCAGTCAGGCTCCAATAGCACGCTATCCTAAACATAGCCTTCAGCATAGCCTTAAAAATGAAACTATTAAATAAAGCTATATAATCTGAGTATTCACTCTTTCTTGAAGAGTGTATGTTTTTGTCTGAATGTGATCTTATATGGACTGCCAAAACTTGTTGCCAAAATAAATGTGACGAGGTTAAAGTGTGTAATGCAATAGACTACTTTTTTTTGAAATATGTATTTTTTTTATTTTTTTTTTGTTTGTTTCTAGCTGATGAAGTTGTTACTGTTTCTTCAGGCGGTATTGTCCAAAGTACAGTACAAAGCAATAGTTTCAAAGTGGTTGCAATCAGAGGCCATGGGTAAAGCACAAAGGATATGCACTTACAGGGATGCTCTCAGAATATACGATGCACTGGAGCAATGCCCTCTTGGACCCAGCTCACGTCAGCCTGACGTTCACCCACCAGGTGGCGCTCACACACGGTCTCCCCAGAGACCCCTTGGTACTGTAAGGTGATCGATGCCTGCGTGACCCTGATCCATGTCAGATATAGATCAGATAAACGCTGTTTTCTTTGAAAGTGAATGTGGAAACATTGTCATGATAGACACATTAAAGTACATGGTTTTCACATCTGTGTGTGCTATGGGTTATTTCATTTGTGTTTGCTGGCTACAGTATGATTGTGGCGTTTTGGGAGAAAAAAAACGAATGGCAACGATCGGATCTGTTCAGGGTATGAAATTAACTTTTTCACCCATTGGTCAGGGTGGCTTGTGGATTCTAAAAATCACCAGCCACTTTCAACATTCTACCAGCCATATTACCTTTTACAATACAGCACAACCTGGTTGGTTACCAGCCACAATCAACATTTTTATGGTGTTAATTTCACACCCTGGCTCTGTTTGCCTATTGATGTTGAGCCAATGCACCTCCCTCAGCACCACCGTCACCAGCTCCATGCACTTGCTCTCCTCTGTGGAGAGGAGGAGAAGGAGGATCCTGAGGAGAACATCCCCGGCTTGGAGCTGGCCCCTGTCCCGGAGCATCCATGTTCAGCGCTGCTTTCCAAGTTGGGTCAAAGAATCAAAGCGGATGGATAGAATGGCAGAGCTCAACTGCTTAAAGAAAACTGAAGAGCTGTACCAGTGGTGGAGAATAATGATGATGTTGCTGTATTTACATATGCGTAGGCTGATCAAATATGCAAAAATGTCAGAATAGTACTATACATTCATGTCCTCAGTGGAATGAAAATTACTTGTGGAATTCAACCAAAGTTACCTGTCATAAATCCCAAGGTCATTTTGGAATCACACAAGTCCTAATTATTTCTCAACATATACATAACGTATAATATCATCAAACGGAATATACAATAATTATTTGTGACGGAAAATTAATTATGGAATATTTTTTTTCCATCATAAATGTGGCGAAGGGGTCCTTGACCATGCCAGTGCCAAGGTGTGCAGAGATGCCGCCTCTTTAAATATGAGTCAAATTAATTACTAAATAACAAAACGCATTTCACTTTTGAGGCTTAGGTATTTGGATCACCACATTAGTGTGTGAGGGGAGGGGGGGATGAAAGTTTGAGTGGCAGATATGCGGGCCATATAGAGACGGTTTGCTTGTGTTTCAATGTTACTTTATGCACTTACCTGCACGGCATTGTAGCTTTGCAGCACGTTAGTCTGCACCTGCGCCCAAGTGACACAATCGCAACATTGCACCACTCGAGAACAAGGCTGCATAAAAGGGCCGAATAATAGTAGCCGCTGGATATCTGTCTTATAAACCTCCTTGTTTTGCATGAAGCCAGGTACACTGCAGTAGATACAGCGCAGTCTGTAAGTATTTGAACGGCGACGCCATTTACGTTGTTTTGGCTCTGTACTCCAGCACATTGGATTTGAAAAGAAACCATGAGGTTAAAGTGCAGACTCACCTTTTGAGGGCAGTTTGAGGGCAGTTTGAGGGTGTGTACAGCTATATGGGGTGAGCCGTGTAGGAAGCGCAGCCCTTTTTATACATCGTCTCCCCAATTTGGAGGAGCAAAAGTAATTGTACAACTGGCTGGTCAGCTGTTTCTTGGCCAGCTGTGTGTTGTTGCATAATTAGTTCATGCACAAGAAAGCTAACAAAAGGTCTAGAGTTGATTTTATAGGTAAGGCATTTGCATTTGGAGTCTGTTACTGTTGTCTCGCAACATGAGGATCAAGGAAGTATCAATGCCAGCAGGCCATCATCCCTTATGGAAAAAGAATATACTGCAGTATATTTTAAATATATCAAAATTGTCTTCACAATGTATTTAAAATATACTGCACTATATTACATTTCCATAAGGGATGGGGTGGAAAAATAGCCAAAACATTGGGTGTGTCCAAAACAACTGATATGAGTATTAACCTGTAGCAAAGTGATATAAAGAGGAATTTGTGGAGAAAGAAAGGAACTGCTCATGACCCAAAGCCCCCCCCCCCCCCCCCTGCCCCCCGCCTCAGGGCAAAGAACTGGAATGTTCTTGACTTGCCAAGTCAATCACCCGACCTAAATCCAATTGAACATGCGTTTCACTTGCTGAAGACAAGACTGAAGGAAAAAATCCTCAGAAACAAACAGAAACTTAATATGGCTGCAGTACAGGCCTGGCAGAGCATCACCAGGAAAGATATGCATCATCTGGTGATGTCTATCGGTCACCAACAAGGCAGTCATCAAATGCAAAGAATTTGCAACCAAGTATTAACCCGACGACTTTATTTAAGATTATGTCGATTTGTCCATTTGTTTATATTCAAATCCAATGTACTGGAGTACAGCGCAAAAACAATGGACATTGTGCCACTGTCCAAATACTTAAGGACTGCACTGTTAATGCATATTTCAACCAATTAAACTACAAACCCCAATTCCAAAAAAGTTGGGACAGTATGTAAAATGCACATAAAAGCAGAAAGCAGTGATTTGTAAATTCTCGTTTACATATATTTAATTAAAAATAGTACAAAGAAAAGATATTTAATGTTTTACCTTTAATATTCGTTAATTCCGAATTTGATGCCTGCAACACGTTCCAAGAAAGTTGGGACAGGGGAAACTTTTTTTTTTTTTTTTTTTTGCCCCTGTCCCAACTTTTTTTGAATGTGTTGCAGGCATCAAATTAATAATTACCAATAAAGTTGGTAAGGTAAAACATTAAATATCTTTTATTTGTACTGTTTTCAATTAAATATATGTAAAAGAGAATTTACAAATCACTGCTTTCTGCTTTTATGTGGATTTTGCATACTGTCCCAACTTTTTTAGAATTGGGGTTTGTACATTCAAAACATGTTCAATGGGATTGCAATTAAAGCAAACTTATATGATATGTTAAAATTAATTAGCCAATTACTTTGTTTTATTTACTGCCATTGGTTCACAGTAAATTAGTTTCAAATTGATTGTAATTAAAGCAACTGGAGTTTAACATGTAATAACTGAGAGGACTTGTTCACAGTAGCTCTGCAGCCCGTAGTCACCTTAGTCCTCACCGACGCCCTGCCCCTCCTCTTATGAAAAACCAGCGGAGGCCCTGGGTGATTCTCTCTGCCACCAACAAGCTCAGAAAACAGGTAAACGTGTGCGTGTGTGTTTGTGATAGTGGCCCACAATTTAGCCACATTACGTGTGTAATTCATATGGAACTCTACCCCCATCTGGTGGCTATATGGCTCCATGTCCATGTTAAATTTTGATGACAATTTTTCCAAAGTGAAACAGAAAACGCACACCTTCATGTTTCGGCGAGGAACTTAAAAGGACAGGAAGAGGTCGCACACTCTGTTTACTCCAACATAGTTTGGCTGACAAAGGCAGCGTGCTGCCGAAATGTTGGTGGTAAAAACTGCGCTGGAGTAAACAGAGTAGCTACGCCACCTTTCTTTCTTCTTAAATTTAGTATTTTTAAAATTTGTCTGCAGTCAAGATTATATATTCTCAGGTTTATATGGCTATTTTAGGGGACATGAACAGCCAGGAAAGTGCACATTTTAAATTATGTTGCTGTCCTTCACTACAATTTAAGGTGATTACCTCTGCATATAGCCTAAGTAGTAAATCTGTGACCCTACAAGGCTGTTATACATTCCTTTGTCTATTTTTTCATAAACATATTAAAAGCCATATACAATGCAATGAGTTTGACCGTTGGTTTGGAAAGTATGCGCTGTTTAATCGCCGGATAAGCGCCCTCATTTATCAATATGGTCATAAAAATGAGCGCATATTTGATTCCAAAATCAAGGATCAAATGGTAGGAGCCTTCTTCGTGGGTAGATTTACTATGGGGGTTTGACAAGGGGAATGATCACTCTTTTTTAACTGTTGGGTATAGGTCAAGTCCAGAGTATGGAGCTCTGTCCATGTCAGAAAATGAGACAGACATGACCCAGCCTATATTCCACAAGTCTCCACAAGGCTAGAAAATCACTATGCAATTATAGGTTTGCAATGGACTTTTTTTTTCTTGTTATCATGTCATTGCTAAAAGTATTTGTGCACTCAACATCTAATTTTGATCTGACCAGATTTGCACAAAATACGCATTACTATCTATTCTGTTCTGGTGCGTGTAGCTATCATGTGATCTGCAGGCTACTTGGAATTGTTTGCCATAATGACCTCTGAAGTCACTTCGCATAGAAAATGGCCACTGAATGAATAATCTTAAATTAAGAGTATTAATGCAATTTTATCGTCATATCGCATAGATGTATAGAATTATGGGTCACATTCCTTTTAAATTTATTTTGGGCTCTTGAGTCTCGCGTTGTCCTGACGGGTAGGGCAGGGCAGGGTCTCCCGTGTCGTGGCGGGAGTTCCCCTCAGATGTTGACAGCGTCAGACGCACCAGTGGGAGCGCTTATCCAACGTGAGGTGTCCCGCTCTCTGTCGCAGGCAGGTCAGGTCAGAAGTCGGCGGGCGGCGGTTCCAGATGCGTTCATAAACATCTCTGCGGGCGCACGGCTGGCCCGGGGCTAGAGGGTTAAGCTGCAGTTCGACTATGCGCTTTGCCCTCGCCACCAGCGGAGCCAACCTTGACAAAGTCAAGGACTTTTGTGTTCAGCGCGGAAACGGGGGAATAAATTATGCATGAAGTTCACTGGCGCCTTCGGTACGCCACAAAGCTCCCTCAGATAGAAAAACGTTAATTCGGAAATTGTTTGGAAGTAGAGCGTATTTTCTTCCATGAGCTGGTATTGTCCGAGATTGTAATCGCTTTGCAGTATGCGCTGGGAGACGGATATAGTGCGCTAAGGGATGGACAGCACAATGCAGTGCTTTATCATCTGTGTTTACAGTGGAACTTCCACGGTACTACTTTTTAGAAATGAATGGAACCATTTCTCTAAGACGAGGCACTCCTCGGCATTGGCTTTATGTATAGTTCTAGTTGATGCCTCATATCCTACAGCAAATATGTCATGTTGTAAATACACAATTAGCCTTTGCAGCATAGGTTGTTCATTATTAATAACATCAGTATTGATATTTGTTTTATTTTTAGGTGCAGCAGTGCTGCAGTGCTTGGGCACCTGCCGTTCATAAGAATTAAATACTCTCTAATAAATTAAAAATGTATGTTAAACAAGATTAAACAAGGGTGATATCTTTGTGTAAATTCAAAAGTTCATTTTGTTTGTCTGAAAATGTAATGACATGTACCATGGTCTTGAGGCCTCATTCCTAAAATAATACTCCTTGGGACAGAACACAGAGTATATTATGAAAACTTTTTCTGAAAGTCAGTAGACAGGTGTCTGTGGCTGTTTAGTACCCTTGAGTCCATTGTCCTGAATCTGTTAAATTCACTGACCTTGGCTTTTGATTCTTCACGGGAGCTGCCTACTGCAGGAGAGCAGTTGGACATGGTGTTCATTGATGCATTCATATGTAACTACATCAGCTACTTAAAGTTTATGTTGGACAACAACCTCCTGCCCATGGGTGGGGTGACTTAATTTAAGGGCACGGCGTACCTGCAGGTCACTGTGGAATTACCCCGAGAGAATTTTAACGCCTTTGCTCAATCCCAGCGGAGGAGCAGGTGCGTACAATCAGGCGCCGCAGAGACACCCTCACTGTCTCTTCTGAAGTCCTGTGCATATTCTCACATTTACAAACCCCAATTCCAAAAGAGTCGGGACAGTATGTAAAATGCACATAAAAAGCAGAAAGCAGCGATTTGTCAATTCTCTTTTATTTAATTGATAACAGTACAAAGAAAAGACATTTCATGTTTTACCTTATCAACTTTATTGATTTCTGTATAAGATAATTCTGAATTTGATGCCTGCAACGCGTTCCAAAAAAGTTGAGACAGGGGCAAAAAAAAAAAAGACTGGGAAGTTCAAAAAACACCTGTTTGGAACATTCCACAGGTGAAGAGGTGATGCTATCATGACTGTGTATAAAAGGATATTAAAAGCCTCTTGATATCTTATTCCCAGGTACTCTTATAAGCGATACTATAACCTCTCTGCATTTGAATGGATCTCTATGGGAACTGGGGGGTGGGACTAGATTAAGATGTAAATTACATGGGAATAGTAGCATTGCTTTCTGCTTTTAATGTGATTTTACATACTGTCCCAACTTTTTTGGTATTGGGGTTTGTATTACAAACTGCACTCATATCATCCTGATGCTGTACGGAATAATTATCCACTGGCCTGGTGTGGCAGTGGTGCATCTTGTAGCCAATTCCAGGATTTTATACTTTCCTCTTGAAGGTGACCCTTCTCGTGAGAGATGGCATCAGCATCATCCGGAGAGTTCCACGGCCCTGACCATTAAGAGGTACTGTAGGAGATGGGGAAGTCCGTCCTGGATCGGCTGTAGCTGGACGGTGGGGTAAGGGGTCAGGGGTCAGGGAGGATGTCAGCGGGGGCTTAGCGCATGCCCTGGGGTAGGCCTGCACCAGGATGGCGGATGTGGATATGGACAGAGGGACATAGTGGCAGAGGAGCTATCTCTGTAAGGTCAGCAGTCCTCAGCACCGACGGGCTCAAGCTTAACCTGGCAATTACTGTGCTAATACATTTCCATATTCCATACATTTATATACTCAGTGGTCTAATGTGTTTTGCTGTTTTATACTTGTTGCGGTCTGTTCTCAACTCCATCTTTTGACACCTCTAAATGCAACTTAAACTGCCAAGTCAACCACAGCCCTAATCATCCCATCAGGCACGTTCAGTAAGTTCAGAATCGCAGCACTTACGGTATTTTCCTTTTCAACACAGTGAACGGCTTCTCCACTTGTGCACTTTTAGTTCAAGGGAAGACGGTTGTTTTTACTTTTGTGTACTATGAAATTGCTATCTCAATATCACTGAGGTACAGCATGCAAAAAAGAAAAAAATTAATAAATTCAAAGAAATTCAGTAATATGCAGAAGTAGGCTCCCTGGTGAGCTCTGAAATGCATCCAGAAAATGCACTTAAGAAGTTTGCCAGCAGATGTCGCTCTTCTGCCAGAATGAAGAAGCGTGATTGTCTGTGTAATATGAGACAGAAGCTTGAAAGGAATGCTTTCTGTCTGTACGAGGGCAATAGTCTCTATCATATCATTCATTGTGAAAATAGTATCAGTATGATGCTTCAAAAACATTATAGAGCAATATCTTAATGGAAGAATAATATAATTTTTATTGAACATCGTGTTTCAAATTGTGAATAGACCACCAGGATAAAATGTAGACGTTAGAATATATTAGTGATATTTCTTATATACAATGATTAGGGTTAGGTTTGAGGCTATGATATGCTAGATATTTTAGTTTGTGGTTTGATAAACAGTATTTGTGAAAAGCTAAATTGTGAACTTTGCTGGGTTACTCAAATACATGCATTGACGTGCGACAGCGTTGGAGCCGATGAGGAGACTACACTGGGAAAATGGGACCAAATTTAACGTTAACCTGAGGTGCTGCCACTACTCACTTTGGCACGGCGCACACATAACGGCACTTTTTGGTCCAGTGTGCAAGATTAATTTACACTAGACATACAGTATACATGTCAGAGCTCAGTCGAAATAAAGGGAACAACCTTCTCTCTGTGCTATAGTACTGAAAACATTCGACATACAAGTAAAATGATATGATGTGTTATCAAACAAAAAAATCAGAGCATAGTAAGTTTAGTCTTGCCCAGTAACCGTCTTCATTTTCCTTTCTGTTACATTTTGGCATTTAGTAGACGCTCTGTAGTGCCAGTATGCAGTATGACTTACAGTGATTACATTTTTACATACAAACCATTTGTACAGCTGGATATTTTTACTGAAGCTATTCGGGTTAAGTGCCCCGCTGAAGGGTACAGTGGCAATGCCCCAGCTTGGGAATTGTAGTCTTTTGTATGTATGGCGTCATGTTTTTTAAAGTGGATCCGATAGAAAAGTCACCGTTTGCATGGTGTACATTTCGTCCTGTCCTTTCCTTCCAGATTCTGGCACGGTCCCTCTTTTCCCTCGCAGTTCCTCGGCACCATGCTCTGATTTGTTGGTAGTTACGGTACCAATATCGGGATGCTTCTAAAAGGCACATTTGTCATTTTTCTCTTAATTCCCGCTGCAGGCAGGTAGGTCACGATATGCTGAAGCAGGGATATGGGAAGATAATAAATACAGCTTCCATGGCCGGCTTAATAGGTGAGTAATGAGTTTCCTGTGTTTTATTTTTACTCTGTCTCCTCTTTTTGATTTGATAAACCTTGATAAAAGGGAAGGAGAATCTTCAGTTTGGTGTCACGCAGGGCTGTGCAGTGAATGGCAGAACACAGGTAGGATGAGGCTGTGCATTTCTGTAACCCTGTGCCGATTGTATACTTCGATATCCTTGCACAGACTAACCCTGCGTACTTGTATAACCCTGCCCAGACTGTACGTCTATAACTCTGTACAGACTGTGTACTTCTGTAACCCTGCACAGATAGTTCTTTAGTGACCCTGTGCAGAACTGCAGTCTGTATTTATGTAACTCTGTTATAGCACACTTTCCTATTCCTGTCCTGTTTTTTTTTTTTATATCCTCACCTTATTTCTTACCATGAATGTAATTCAGTGCCTTAACCCTTTAATGGCCACTCAACCGTTTGTTGGAGCAGTCTTTTGTGTCTTGATATCTTGTTGAAAAATATGTTGTACTTAACTCCACCTGATTGAGCCATCTCTACCACGTACACTGATAGAGATGGCTCAATCAGGTGGAATTAAGTCCAACATATTTTCAAACAAGATCGCAAGACTCAAAACGTGCTCTACCAAACGGTTGAGCGGCCATTAAAGGGTTAATCATAAACGCTGAAAACATGCAGAAACGCTTGTAATGTGCAGGCGAACGCGCCGGTCACGCAGCCATCTTCACACTGCGGATGTTTTTAAATAGTGGTAGTTCCTGCAGCTGATCTACAAACGACCTCAGAGGAGAGTGTCCCATATGGCCGTCGGATGACCCCAGTGCTGCACTCGCATCCTCCCGCCCATCTGGAGCCCTTTCTACCCCAGATGTGAGAGGGTCCTTATGTGGCACCGGTCACCCAAAGGGACCAGTCTGTTATTTACCCGGGAAATCTGCGCTCGGTTAACGTCAACACCATTTTACTGTTTTTTTTTTTTTACTGTGCCCATAATTTTACTGCCTGCCTGCCTTTTTTTTTTTTTTTTACTGGCTTGCTATTTTCAGATAATAATTAACGTTGAGACTCTGGACGGGTATTTTACACAGGCATGTAAAAAAGCCGCCCGAAGTTCAAGTGAGAAAGCAGGTCCCTCCAAACCGCTTCCCTGCCAAGAGCTGTATTTTAGCAACAGAGATGGTATATGGTATTATTGAGTGCATTGTAAAAATCAGAATTATTCATGGTGCTGTGTAATGTTTTCCAACAGGTTACTCTAGTAGAACTGTAGCACTTCATCAGCTGTGTAGTCAAATAACCAATAAACTTCACTACCATATGGGCTGTAGTCCCAACAGCAGGGGTAATCTGTTACACCAGAACACGCTGGTAAATAGAGGCCCGTGTAAAAGAAAGAAAAAAAAGTGATCAATTACTCACATTAAGCCCAGTCCTTCAGGAGTTTGCTTTATCGGTCTGGACATCTGTTATAATATTGTCATAATGTATAATCAGATGGGGATTGTTCTGGCCAAGTTGGGTAAGAAAACGCGGCAATGAAACCTCTATTAAAATGCACAATGACAGCATTCTGTCCATCTGCTGACTTAAATAAAACATTTTCTCCCTTTCTCGAGAGAATGAAGGTGCGCCACCTATTTCGCCCTGAGACGGAACAACATTAAAGACCTCTTTAGATTATTAAAAATTCAAACGGAAATGGCCACATTTTTTAATGCCTGGCCGGCTGAGGACGGAGGATGATGCGTTTGACCCCGAGCGAGAACAAAAGACGTCACGGTGATCTTTTTTTCCTTTTCCTGCGCGAGTCGAAGGGAGACCTGCTGAAGTCAGGCTGAATGATAATGCACATGGGAATAGAATCCATATCATCAGCCTCTCTGGGAAAATGAGCACAGATCACACCAGTCTAAACTTCAGATCCTTTGGAGTATAAAAAAATGAGTGACATGAGAGATATAGAGGGCTTGTTTTTTTTTTTCAGTACTTGAAATGGGAATAAATTGCTGGGCGGATCTGAAAGATGGTTTAAAATGTGTCCTCTCTCTTTCTCTCTCTCTCTCTCTGCTCTCTTTCTCCCTCTCTCTTTCTCGCTCCCTCTCAAGCTCATTGCTCTTTAAGAGCGAGGACATCAATGCGGTTTATTTGAGGGATAAATACATTTTGAACTGCGTAACGGCGGCTGTATCATCCTTTCTTGCGCGAGGATTAACGCTGTTAGTCTTTTTTAGCCGCCACCGATAAGTCGGATTTCTCCCTCAATCTGTTTGTAAGCTCTCGGCTCTTCTCCTCCCAAGCCACGCTACCCTTGGCGACTGTCTCCCCTTCACTTTATCACCCAATCACCCCTCCCGATCCCCCCCACACACACACACACACACACACACACCAACAAACCAGGGAAAAACTTAAAGTCAGCCTCCTCACAATCGGCCCCCGTGTTTTACAGCTGTGGCTTATTCATCATCTCCCGCTCAGGCACCAGCAATTTGGCAGTGAGATCACCGGGTGAGGAGGTTAACTACTAAAGTTGTATGTAACTTGGAGCCTCCGTGTGATAATCAATCAACTTAAAGAAAATGAGCCCCTCTCCCACAATCTCATGCAGCGTGCAGCATCTGTGATGGTCAAGGCAACAAATGGCGCAGCGCCTTTGTTACAGAGGGTGGCGCATAAAAGAAGATCTGAAGTAATTAATTTTACTCCGCTACCTCATCTGGGCCCCAACTGCTTATTAGGGTGCATTCATGTTGAATTCGGTATAAATTACTCAATTAAATCGTGATGTAAACAGAGTAATGTACTGTATCAAATGAGCAACAGTGTTTAAGTCAATAGCAATTTGTTATTAGTGATTTACCCTTTCGTATGTCAAACACTGAGCATCATGAGAAAGAAAAGTCATGTGTACTTGAGATAAATATGAAGCTGACGTAGGCCAGCTCGGTGTTTGTCTGGAATTGAGGCTTTATGTGGTAAATGTGAAAATGAAAGAGCCTCTGTTGAGCAAATAAAATCTTGAAATGGAAAGGCAAAGCTAAAATGGTGAAAACAAACTGATTATATCAGGGGGTTTAAAGGCAGACGCTTTCAGACCGTACTCTGACTGCGGCTGCATTGTGTTTATGAGTCAGTGCTGTTTCCTGTTTGTTCTCGTGCGGCAGTGCCACGCCCGCAGGAGCGGCCGTCGTATGACACACCCGAGGCGGGCGCGGGTGAAACCGGGGCGGACGCTGGGCGCTGAGTGGATCGACAGAGGCGTCCGAGTCAACCGCCTGTCCCCGTGAGTGCTCCCACGCCGACTGGAATTGTGGGATGGGGCCCATTATTTCCTCCTTTAGTCTTACAGGTCCTGTGGCAGACATCTCTACGATGGCGCTAATGTGTTTGCTGCTTCATTTATCTCTAGCTCAAATGGGGGACTTTCTTTAAGTCGCTTTGGTTAAAAACCTCTACTAAATGCCTACATTTAAATGGTGAATGTCTTTAGTGTTCACTGTTCGTGTATCAGCAGCACGAAACCAGGGGAAATCCTAAGAATGTACTGCATATCTCTTTCCACTGCATAAAAAGCCCTGGGTGACATTGGGCATGGCTCTCTCCTCTGTAACTACTGTAGATGTTGAGAATGTTCGGTATCACACCCTTGGAGAACATGAGCAATGGATTGGAAAGGTTGAGCATCAGTTCCTGAACTGTGAAAACAGATTCTCAGACTACTCAATCATTTCCCACTGCATCAAACTAGAGGTCCTGAAAGTGTTCAGAATCTCATACACTAATCATCAACAGCCAACGCATGAAGACGTGGACTAACATTCTTCAACGTATATAAAACCTCCTGAAAACATCCGCCATTGCTCTTTATGACATCCATATAGGTTGGATTCATACTGTATATGTTATAGGTTTTTTCATGCCACTTGTGAAATGTTTTTACATAAGGAGATTTTTTTATAACTGGAGGGAACAAATACGTTTGTTCATGAAGCACTAATTTAAGGTCCTAAACAATGCATTTTAGCGTAATTAAATTACGTCTTGAGGGGTGAATTAACCAACAGTTGTTCTAATTGTTTTATTCAATTAGGGAATCAAATTAGCATCTTAACTGGAAGTGTCACCACAACAATAGGCCGTTGTTTGTACCCATTTGTCTATGAAGCTCTTCTGAGAGAGGAACAGAAGAAGACTTGCCTCGTGTAGCGAGGCGTCCCGGATCCCTCTCCGGTCCCAGAGCAAATCTGCCAGGCTCGTGAGCCACCCTGGTGAGGACTCGGAACAAAGACCCCCGCTCACGCGCTAGCCTCATTTTTATTTATCGCCAGCTTGTTTGCTAATTTTAATTTGCAAAGGAGCGATTCTTCCTGCTAACTGGGCGTCTCAATGGGCCGCTGATTTCTTTGAAGTGACAGTCGGTAAATATGCATAAAAAAGGGACACAATTAGCGAGCGCGAGGTTGACTGCAGTCTGATTTCATTGGCAACTTTAGCTGCAGCGGTGATAAGCTGCATTATCTAGAAAATTGGCCAAGGGAAAACAGCACCTCTGATTGCCAGGAAAGGTTCCAGATAACAGGGTGCTGAAGAGAAATATAATTGAGGTGGAATATGTTAACCAGGTGTCACATGCTCCTCGGAAGCACTAATTTATCAGAATGCTAGGAATTTGTATCAAGGCGAAGAATACCTTTATGCCAGGCTAATAAAGAGGGCTGGGAGGCTTGGCTTTTGCTCACTGTCACGTCTGTGTGAAGTCGAGTAATTTCTCATTAGACCCGGTTGTGTAAATATGTTTGTTCGGAGGTTTAACCAACAATACATTTCATTAAGTACTGGAGCATTGTTGTCCTGGGAGTGAGCGATGGTGACATGTGACCTTTGGGGAGAGAGGTTGCGCGGCGTAGCCGTCTTGCAAAGGGCAGACGGAAGAGGCCCTGCTAGCCTGCCCCAGCAAGCGCCTGTTCAATTTAAATACTGTTCGGGCACTACACAGTACAACCCAATTGAACTAATGTTAACATGGAACACAAATCTGCCAAGAATCAGAGGGAGAGAGCGAGAGAGAAAGAGAGAGATAATGTGTGTGTGCTTGTGTGTGCGTGTGAGAGAGAGAGAGAGAGAGAGAGAGAAGGGGAGAACGGTAGAAAGAGCTTATCTGTGGATTTTGGAAGGCAAATTACACGGAGGGTCCCGGGTATACCCTTCGCCGTTTAAGGAGACGAACAAGTCATTAAGCGAAACATCGTCCGCCGTAAATATCATCGCAGCCCGCTCAGAAATGCAGCGCTCTGCCCTCTCTCTCAAGGATAATTGGGTTTATTTTTGTCACTGGAGAAGCGGTCCTGAAATGACACTGTCACTCCGGCCCTGATGCCTGATGTTTGGTTCCTTTTTTTCCCTCTCTCTCACCCCCCCTTTCTCTACCCCCCCACCCCCCTTCCCTCTTTCCAGGGGGATTGTTGACACCCCTCTCATCCACTCTGTGAGTCTGAGGCCTCCGGATCGGCGCTGGCTGTCAACTATCCCCGCTGGACGACTGGCTCAAAGTGACAGACCTGCAAGCTGCAGTGGTCTGCTTGGCATCTGATGCCTTTGACTACATGACAGGGCATAACTTAGTCATAGAGGGTGGGCAAAGCCCCTGGTAGAGCAACTTTCCTTTGTTCTTGGGGGATGAACGCAGGCAGTGAGCACGAGGCCATATGGGAACGGCTTTCCTTCAAGTAAAATGGAAAAATACATGGACCATTTAAATTACTAATGTACATCTTCATTTTCACACATTCTTTTAACTGACAATCTTTAACATTTAACTCAACCAAATATTAGTTTTGTACACACACACTGATATGCATGTACTATATATAAATGCAAAAATATTGGGACAATTACACAATTTTTGTTGTTTTGGCTCTGTGCTTTGGCCCTTTTTTATACAGAGTCCCCCCATTTTAGGGGAGCAAAAGTAATTGGACAAATTAACATAATCTGACACAATCTGTGTGTGTGTGTTTTGATGTTATATAATCCAGTTTATTTTGCGCAGACCCAGCTATCTAACTATACAGCTAAATGTTTTGTTGTGGGAATACAATAGCTACGAGCAAGCTTTGTCACATGCAGTATTAAAGCTTAGCGCATTCTTCGCTTCTTCGTACAGTAAAACCAAGTTTGTTCTCTGTTATTAATACAGGCAATCCAATTACGCAAAGGGCAGCTTGGATTAAACAAAGTTTAAATAGCTCTGGTCGTCTTCCTCTGCTCTTCAGATGCCTGTGGTATTTCATAGCTGTAGTTGGATACTGAAGCTTCTTCTAGTTATTTTCATAAGGTAGTGGAATTTGAAAGTCATCCATCTGGCCCCTGTACTCCTTCCTGAGCTGTATTGCCTAAGGCGTCACCTGCCATGAAAGTACACAAGCTCTCTATTCTCCACTCCCACAGTGGTGTGTGGTCATTGATGGGGGGCAGCCTTCGTAAGTGAGCAAAACGAATCCAAAAAGGGATGTGTCTTACACTGAGAGATCACGTAGCGCTGCACTTTCACACCTGGGTCTTCTGTCAAGCGTCTCGTCCTAATCTCTTCTTCAAATCACGTGTGGTGAGCGTTTCGATTCAAAATGGCTGCCTTGTATCATCTGAGTGGGTGCTAATTATGGGTTGTGGTTGAGGTGAGTTTCCTCCCTTTCACTGTTAAGGACCTTGAGATCCTGAGATTAAAATGGTTATGCAATTATTATTATTATTATTTCTATCTCCACATGCTCACATACTGTATGTGGAAGGAACAAAACAATTGATACATCTGCCAGTCAACTGTCTGTCTCATCCTTGAGTGACAATACTCTCTCTCCCACACAATGCCCCTTCAAGAAGAATCAAATCTCTGAGCCACAAACAGCGAGATAAACCAAACTTCATCTTTCCTGCCGTCGCTCTCCTCCCTCTCTTTACCTCTCCTCTCATTGTTATGGTTACCCACGGTGACCCCTCAAATCATTCAATGTGAAGCGGTGCTTGTGCTTCGTAATTGCTATCCGTCCGATTTGGTGGGCAAAAACACAAATACTTGAGATAAAGGTTAACTGAGCCTGGTAGGGGTTACCGTGGTTATTCCAAAGCGGTTGCCAATTAGAATGTGATACTTCTTGTCGGCGACGGTGTGAGTCATCAACAGCGTTTGAGGGGGGAGCAGCTTGAATGGGTCATGCATAGACACACAAAGAACCCTCTGACTGGTCAGCCCTGTCTCTTGTTTGTAGGTGTAATGGCCTTAATATCATTATTGCCTCAGCTTCCCTGTCAAAGGTTCTGCCGAAGGCTTCTTATCTAATGGAGCTCACTGGAGGATTGACATAATAGACGCAATCATAACTGCAAATCGCACCGTACATATGCTATGCAACTGGCACCCTTACAACTGTAGCTTTGCCTCCAGAACATACACCAGTCCCCATTCACAGTGCATTCGGCAGAAAACACACAGTGGAACCAGGGCATGGGTAACTTCAGGGGACATTGGGAATACTGAGAAAAGACTTTGCATAGGGGTAAACTACAGCTGTTCAGAATTTGCAAGGGGTCTTCGGGAGACTATTCCTGGAATGGCCACAAGGGGGCAGGCTGGAGACAGTGGATACATCTGCCTGATCCATGTGACTGTTCACACAGGAAACTTCAACCAGAGCCACAGTATCCTTATGATACTGTGCTGTTAATTTCTTACCGTGTTAATGTTTTACATGTGACTTGTCAGTGTAATATGTACTTATTCTGTATATGATTTATAATGAGCTCTAAGCAATAGATGCTAACCTATATCTAAAAATCAAAAGGGAAATGAAATCATGAACATGCATGTTTTTCTGCTTTCTGATATCACATATTGATTTTACAAGAACACAAATATCATACAAGTACACAAAAATATAAATAACATGTACACACCTTCATAATTAAAAACACCAAGTAATGCAAAACAAGTTCAATTTCCAATATCAAATTAAATGTAATTATAATAATTCTCTTATTGCTGTGTGCCTTGAGGTGATATGAAATAATTGTGTAAAATGTAGGTTCCTGTTAATCATAATGGAAATATCAATCTTTTTTGCAGTGGTAGTTTTTCATGAAATTACTTCACATTTTTATTTTTTTATTTAACATGTAGTGTTTCTTACTAATACCAGCAAATGTTTAATTCTGAACATAAATGTTTAATTCTTGATTTTAATATGATGCAGGGTTTCCTCCCCTGAAAAAGCATGTTGTGTGCCAGTTAGTGCCTGACTATTCTTTCCTTAATTAAAGCCCTCAACATGTTCTGGAAAAATCTCTGTCTCTCCTTTACCCTTTCCCTCTCCTACCGGTTCCACACTCCCCAAAGCGTTGGTGGAACTACATTCAAAGCACATTGTCTCACTAAAAGCTAAAGCGCTATTTACTGTTACTGTTACCGTGCCTCACTAAACTGTTTCGAAAGCCCTTTCTGAAGGCCCTGTTTTGCCCTGAAAGTGTAGCCAGGAGAGGCCAAATCAGTATTTACAGAATATGATCCTCCGCAGACCTATGCCTTGCTCCGTGAGGTGTAAGTGATCTTGAATACATTATTGATGACCTCTTTGCGCTGCAATTACCGTCAGGAGTGTGGGCTGTGAGACACAGCAGTGTTGTGCTAAACACTTCTTCGGCCCAATAGCACTTGTGCCTCCACACTTCAAATCAACTTTGATTAACACAGCTCCCCGTCCTTGGAAATGGCGTTCTACAGAAGAGACAACTTCGTGTGCAGGACAGCGATGGCGCGGAGACTGGAAATGATGGACAATAACATACGTGTGTAGTTCAGTCACAGAAAATGATAGGATCTATGGGGAAATAATAGCTTACTGTGGTTGAAGCTTTTTCTGCTAGTTTCCTAAACATGACTCCGAACGAATAAACTATCTGGTATTTCAATAAATAATAAAAGATTTATAAATAGATATCACGTATGAATAAAGGAATTACATATAACACTAAATATCAACATACAGTGAGCTTTATTATTACAGATTTCCAATTACTGCTCTAAAATTCAATGCACTGAACTTGTGAATGATTTGCAAACTACAAATACAGTATGTCCTATATGTACATACAGAATAGGTATCACATTAAATATCCCGCTAAGAATTATGATTCCATAAATCCACTATTAGCTGATGGCATAGTGCCCTACTGATCTTGGTCTCTTAATCAATGGATAAGTTCATCTGATAAATCGAGGACCTTTTCCCTGTCCCAGAAACACTGCAACACCAAGGAGAGCAAATATCTTCTGCTTTACTTTACTTCTGAGTTTTATTTGTGGGGGGAAAAAAACATCCTTCTACTTCAGGTTTCAGCCAAAAGCTGAATATAGAGAACAGTATCCAACGTACATTGGAGAAAGGCTGTTGGGTGCTCTGCTTTCTATTCACAACTGCATCACAACTACGTCTGAGAGAGTCATGTCCTTCAAATTTGAACAACTCAATTCCGGTGAGATCGGAAAGCGAAAGCGTTTAAAAAATGTGGGACACACACTGGGATGCTGGGTAACCTTTACAAACAGCCGAGCAGTTGACATTTGAGGGACCTTGATTTAAACTTGGGAATAAAATGGTTTTAATTATATGCATGTTTAAATGAGCAATTATTGATAAACCCCAGTTGCTCGAGCCCAAGGGATGGAAATGGCCGTCAAGGCTGTTTAATTCATCTCTTAAAGCTCCTGCAAGTAAATTTAATTTAATTTCAGTCGGAAAAACTGCTCTTATACCACTGTGGAATATTATTTTCTCAAATCACAAAAAAGGGTGGGGGGGGGGGGGGGGGGGGGGTTGGTGTCAGGTCAATGCTGGAAAAACCTTGAGAAGTTAAAATCCCATGAGAAGGTGCGTTGGGTTGGGCTGCGTTTCCGTGGTTGCACTGAGGCGATACCTTTGACAAGACCCAACTTCGCAGGCCTGAAGCAAGGGTCGGAGGCGGCATTTCGGGCCTAGTCTCCGGTCTCTGCTTTGTTTGTGACCTCGTGTTATTCATCACCGGGGCGTTTGCGCTGTTTGCTCGCACCGTGCTCGCCTGCTGTCCTGACACGGAGGAATTCAGACGGCTGAATCGGGTATATAAGACACATTGCGATGAATAATGAAAGGGTTAACATTCTGTCAAGCTGTATTATAAGTCCACGTAGCATTTGAATAGGTGCAGGAGAATGGAAGCATATGCGTACATTATTAATGCAAATACTTCCTGAGAGCTTCCCCTTTGAATTTTTTTTTTGTTTTCATGAATCACTCTCTCCACGCTGCATTATCCGCTTTAAATGTAAACCTCGTGAATTTATGATTTTTTTTTTTTTACCTTTAATAAAAATATGTGCATCCCTGACTCATATCCACACTAATGTATGGCTACGCTGACCCAGCAACTTCCAACCAGTTTGGTTTAAAACTTTCTTTATGCAATGACTGAAACTTGTAAATAAGTTCTGAAAGAAAATGTGGAGTCTTTTATGTATTACTGTTCAAAATGATCATTTTAATTATAGTATAGTTATATTATAGGTGTTATATGATATATTTAATTACAGCTGTTTTGCTAGTGAGGGAAACCGTAGTATATTAGTAATTTCCTAGGTTATAATACACTTCACTACTTGTCATCAAAGGAAGTATTAGTAGAACTTAGTTTAAACTCATAGGCTCAAAGTGGCAAAGTGTGGAGGGTTTTAGCCGGGGATTGTAAGGCCAGTGTTACCCACCGTCAGTGCTGGAGTCAAACAGTGCTCATTTCTCCCCAGTTACAATGCAAATGATGCATTAGCCCCCCCCCTCCTCCTCTCCTGGCTCATTCACTTATTAATCACATCCTTCCTATTAAGATGCATGTTTTGTTTGGGATGCTCAGATTACAGAGCCTGTATTAAATCTGACTGTGCAAAAGACATTGATCATAACCTCTATAGCACCACTCGAACTTTGATTTAATTTGCCGTTTCATTAATATCTATGAAACGTCCGATTGTGGTCCTGGGCATATTGATGGCATCGAGAGGCCCTGCCTTCATATAATATTCCCCAGCGGCTATGTGGAAATGTTACAGAGAATTAGGCCGGGAAGCAGGCTCAGCAGAACTGGCACACCACTCAGAAATTCATTATCCTAATAAATAGGGGGCACAAAAAATGAGGATCTGAGAGAAATATTACTGGAATCCGGATTCTCGCAAAACCTTGGGTCTGGCCTCCTAGGATGGCTGAAGCGGTTTTCACTCTGTCTAAAAAAACGATGGCTGTCAGTCGGTTCCTTGTTGGTAGAAGATTTGTTTTGTAAGGAATAATGACACAATTGCAGCAGCTGACCTAAGGCATGCTAGACTGCACATCAATGTCTGGGCATCTGAAATGCGTACCTCCTAAATTCTTACTGAAATACCTGTATGTTTGTTTAGTATTAACACACCACATTTTGAGCCTTGGTTTAAATAGTCAAGATTGACAGGATGTGGGCAAGGGTAGGACACAGAAGACTAAAGATTAATGTCTCACATATGTTTCAGCCCCATGGCAGAACAAACTTATGGGAATGCGGTGTGTTTGTTGTAGGACTCGGTCCATTGGTCAAGGCTCATTGGTCTAGGGGCGTGATTTTATTGATTTTTACCAACCAGGCCCCTCTGTTCTGAAATGTGGCTCCTCCCCCTCTCCGAGCCTGCACTTCCCAGCTATGTCTGTTGTCAGTTCTGGCCCCTTGGTGGTGGATTGAGCTTCCCACATTGGTCAGAACAGAATAGATCTCGGCAGTCTTCTGACGCAGGCCGAAGGCCCAAGTCTTCAGACTGCACCTCGTCTCATCCTCCCCAACACCCTCGAGCACTTTTAGCTAGTACCCCAACACCTGAGGATGGAGCTGTGACTTATTTTTCTGTTTTCAGAGCCTATTGGTTATTTTCTAGCTTATATAAAGTAGTTTTCACGCTCATTAGTTTTGTTTTGTTCTTGCTTATATAACTTTGATGTTCAACAGGGTAGTCAATCGAGTCTTTTGGAACAATACTTTCCGCTTTCAGTGCATTACTGACCTTCTGAACTTTGCACTGGTGTTTGCAAAGTACATTGCTCCAAATAAGGGCATCTGCTAAATTCCAGTCAAGAATGGCGGAGGCTTGAAGAGCTCCCTACATGGACAGAGAACTATGTCATACAGCAGGGGAACAAGCCCTGACCAAGGTGTAGAGATGCGAGGAGTTGCATGGTCAGTGGTCTTCCAGAGGGCCTGGGGGGAAAATGAAGACACACAGCAGCACAGTGAGGTATTACTTTGGTGCCTGCTAAGTGGTGGTACCAGCTCAAAGTGTTTTAGGGGTGAAATGGCCCTGCCACATTTAAGAAACCTTGTACTCCAAGTCTTCAATTAGAAACCAAGGCTGAGCCATTTTCGATGATTAAATGTATTTTGAAGGTAAGAAAGAAGCGTGGCATTACATGTTGCGACAGCTGGACAGCCACCTTCTTTGGTGTTTTCTCTTTGACCGCGATTACCATAAAGGATCAATTACCACGTGAAGGTGGTATCACCAACAGTGATTCCACCCTGCCCGGTTCAATAAAGCTGCTTTCGGCATATCAAAGGAGAAAAAAAACCATTCATTTGTTGGTAATTAAGAACTATGGCTTCGGCTTTCAAAGGATATTTAGGGAGTTCAGGTGGCGCGTCTTATGCGGAGAGACGTGCATTTCAGACCATATATAGGAAGCCCTCAGGATCCCACACGATGGAGAACATCTAATCGTGTAATTTATGCGGGAGTAAAAAAAAAAGATCTCATTAACATTTGATTGATCAGCCTTCATCTGTCTACAACGAACATTTCAAAGGCTGCGTCAGCCACAGATGTAACTTACATTTTTATTTATCTAGACGCCAGTACATGGTTGGCTACTCGGCTTCTCTCTCAATTACATTTGTTCCTCTTTGCCACGAAGCCGGTTAAAAAAATAAAATAAATAAATGTTCTTCTGGAAATGCAAGGCTTGAGATATATCGGAATACATTGACGTTGATTTGCATGTTATTCATATTCAGCGGTTCTCAGATGGAATGATGCAAATCACTTTAAGAACTAGCAGTACCCAGAGGTGTGGATATTTGCCACAAGAAACAGGACCTTTCGCAACACTCCATCCTAGGGGCTGCAGGACATGCTGCAAGGGGCCCTGCGCTTGGTCTCCAGTAGCAACGACACAAAGAATAAATTCAGGGAAAGCGTTTTGTTTGGACACGTGAAAATGTATCCGTCTGCTGTTGAAAAGGCTGTCGGCTTGGTGCATCCACACCGAAACACCTTTCGAATGTTTTGCACGTTTACCTACTTAGTGTATCTAATAAACCTTCAGCCACGGTATTGAACTACCCTCTAAAATGAATGTCAAAATCTGTCAAAAAAATGGTCAAAATCTAAAACTTGCAGAATTCACAAATTGAATTGTACAGGCTAAATCTTTTCCCCCTCAGAATTCATCATATATAAAATCTTAAAAATATTTGAAATCATTTGGGTAATTGTTTAACATGTTTCTTGATTAATGCTTGTTTAATGTGCATTCTATGCTCATGATATGAAGGGTGTATTAGTTTCATCATTCTCTCATAGGTTTTACAGACAGACAGAAAGCTAGTGAGTCGTGCATGACAGATATTCAATAATAATTGGTGCAGTTTGCCTTTGACATCTGTCTTCAGATGACAGTTTCTTTGTTCCACGGTCAGATTTTGTACTTAACACATCAAAGTGTGTGTGTGTGTGTGTGTGTGTGTGTGCGTGTGTGTGTGTGTGTGTGTGCGTGTGTGTGTGTGTGTGCGTGTACGCTTAGCACCACTAGAGCAGAGAGGAGCTCTGCTATCAGTAGCTCATAGAGGAAGCACTGCCGTGCCCCTTATGTCTCTTTCAGAGGAGTGCAATGGCACCGCAAGCTCGTTTGGATGCGTGAACGAACGTCATTCAAGACCGTTTGAAAAACTACCCGTGTTACAGCCGTGATCTTAGTCTGCTATATTTACACCGTGTTGAAGACATCAGCCAACTTTTGCGCAACATCGTCACAGTGTTATAGAGAAGTGTACTGACAATTTGGGAGAACTGTGAGCTTCCAGCCACCCTTGACATTTACTCCCTACTAGACCCGGCTTAGCATAAATACAGCATCCTAGTCCTTGGTGCGGTAAGGTACTCTAGAGTCAAATCCTATGCTGTGCCCATGCTGATGGTGGCCAATTAACCGGAACGTCACTGTGGGAGGGAGGATTTCAGTCTGCAGGGGTATCCCCCTTCATCACACTGTGTAAAGGGGTACAGTCATCCCGTGCAATGCCTGCACAGCTCAATTTAATAAATGCGGTGGCTGGCGGTGCATTTTTCAGGAGGACATGCATACAAGTCTTCCCTTTTGCTGCATTTACAGAAGATGTTGAGGCAAAAGGACGGGCCTACAGATGTCATTTCATACAGAGAGAAAATGAGTACTTCTAATCCAGTAATGATGTTGAAATATTCCCTCACAAATGCTTTTAAAAAGGTTAAAGTTTGTTCCCAGTCGCTGGCTGATTTTAGTGTCTAGAAATGGCAGAAAAGACACAGTCAGTGGTCACGGGAGGAATTCAAAGGGATACGCTGGGGTGAAAAAGGTGGGTTTTAGGGCTTATAGTTGAACTGTGTCTCAGGCCTGGAAGGGAACAATCGATCCACGGCTAATGCAGCTCTCGTTGTTTCCTTATATAAATCCTCCAAACGTGAGGACGGACACTGAAAGCACCTGGTATCACAGCGGCCCTCCTGGTCTCTCCATCACTCATCAGCGCCTACATCCTCCCGCTGTCAGCAACGAGGTTAAATACTCACTGTCAAGGACTTTTACAATAAAATCAGACGCGCGCGGTTCAACTTTAATGCTGCGTTTCGAGGGACGCTCCGGGAAAGAGAGACGTTGCCCCCCCCCCCCCCCCCCCCCCAGCTCCCTCCTCCGAGCTTGATCCGGCATTTTGATGTCTCTAACAAGAACACAATGAATCGTTCCTCATTATGCAGTAATTAACTCCGACGCCATCCATCCCCCCATCCCCTGGTGCAGTGCTCCGAATCACCTCCTCCCTCACCCCTCCCCCCACTGCATAGCTCTTTAATTTCCTCTGCACTCGGGGGGGGGGGGGGGGGTGTACACACACAACCTGCCCTGCCCTCACGGGGGGAAACCAGGGCCCCACCAACCGGAGCACCTGGGCGAGAGGCGGGGCCCGCTCGGCCGAGGATAACGAGAGCCAATCCCGCGGCTGGGATCGGCACGTGTAATGAGAGCAAACGCGGCGCGGCGCGGCGGGGCGCTTCCCTTCACGAATGAGCGGTCACGGGGCGCTCCCGGTCCTCCTCCTCCTCCTCCGCCGCCGCCGCCGCTCTCCCCACTTCCTCCCCACTTCCTCCGCTCTTAATTGTTAAAACGAGGTCATTAATTGGGGGGGTGAGTCAAATCAGCGGGAATTCCGGGTGGAAATCAGCCGCAGAGCGAGAGGCACCTGGAAAACCTGAGCCGGGCCCGGGATGGATTCACCCATGGGGATTTTCCATTTACTTTCAGCTCACGGGCTCAGAGCTCATTCAGGTTTCTGAGGGAAATGGCAGACTGAACTAATACACGTGGCCCTAATGAAGATCTGTACTGTATAATGTCTCAGTGCAGGCCCATCCGCTCCCAGGCCAGAGTTCACCTAAATAGCATCAGCTGCGTACACATTTATACTGGACTGTTAGAAACTGGGCAAACAAAAATAGAAACAAATTATTAATATTATTATTATTATTATTATTATTATTAATATTATTATTTAAAATTGATTTACTGTACGTATATGTGTGTAGCTTAGTGTTTTGTGTTTGTTTTTACTATCATATAAGATACATGTATATATAGCTAGTCAACTCTTTTTCAAACTTTTCTACTTTTCTATATATACTGTATATACAGTATAATTGAATCAATAATATGTAAGAATGCAGCTGCAAGACATATCCTGACCCATATGATTAACCAAGATTCTCTCATGCTAAGCCTAATCAGAACTGGCAGGGTTTTTTTTAAGTGTGTCCCCTTAAAATATCTTAAAAAGAAAATTTACCATTATATGAAAAAAAACAACCTTTTTCAAGACAATTTCCATGAAGTGTGCTTTTCTTTAGAACGGCAGGATAGGAGGAAGATGAAGTGTTAATGAGCGCATATTCTTTAATAACAGCATCATTCTGGAGAAGGTACATTTTCCAAACGCCTGATGGAGGGAATTGATTGGCGCAATCAAAAACACCTGCTTCAGAAAGAGCGTCAGAAATTCTCCGCACACCCAACCCTTCCCTTCTCCCTGCCACTTAATGCTCGCCACTTAAGGGCCACGCTAATCCCCGCTTCGCTGTTTCAATAAGGCGACTGGCGCTCCGTTTCTCACTCAAAGTCACTGTAAAATGTAACGCCTATTTACACAGAAAAGCCATTACAAATACAAGAAGCTTAAATTATTCCAAAGTCGTGGGACAACGCGGAGGACCAGGACCGTGCTTCCAGACGGATTGAAGCTCGGAGAGCTGTACATAAAGATGCTGACAAAACTGATGTTTAAAAAAAATGCTCTAAACACATGATGTTAATATTTCATGGTGCAGCTTCCCCCAGGAGGCCACTCTTGGCTGGATGAGAGAGCCGCTGATGGGAGATACTATTAGTGCCGTGTGGTTTGGAGGAAGAGCTCATCTGTTAATGAAGCCACTGGGAGCTAAACACCAAAAACACTCGATTAGTGAGCAGAAATACATGTAAACAGAGCGCGCAGCACAAAATGAGATGATTTAGTTAATGTTCACTTTCAGTCTCGCATCACTAAATGATTATCAACAATAATACAAACTTGTGAAGTCTTTTTTTTTTTACGTCGTGTGATTTTTTTCCCCCCTTTCTTAATTAAGCTCGTTCTTGCCTGGGGAAGAGAGATTTATTCAGAGCGATTCGAGTCCTCAGATGTGTTCCGTGTATCAGAAACTGAATCAATACTAACAGCTTAGCTGCAGTGCCACTTAAAAAAGCAACACGGAATTCCTCGCAAAAAAAAAAAAAAAAAAAAAAACCTCAGCAAAGCTTTCAAACACGATTTCAAAGACATGCTTAAAAAGAAGCAACATTTGGACTACATTTAAAAAACTAAATGGATGGAAAAGCTTCAGTCGTCCAGGCCCCACTCCTCCCATAATGATCAGGTAATTTGAAAGTGTTCCAGCAACTTAAAGACACGCACTGCACAGATGTTTTCGGTTTAAACTGGGCATCTGTTTACGCAGACGCATTTTATGTTACAGACCACTAAGGGCCCCCAATGCATTTTATGGCAAAGTATTAGTTAGAGCAGTCAGCTTTGTAATTGTGGCCCAGCATGTAATAAGCAAATTGGTCGCAAGCAGTGTTTCCTCTAAATGTGGCCAAAACAAAGAACAGAGCTGACAGTGCCCCTAAGCCGGGGTGTTCTGTGCAAAATCAGCCAGTATTTGAAATCCGTTTGAAACTCTTGTTTCAGTGCTCTGAGAGTACTCTCAATGTGTTTCTGTTCAGGGAGTGTGCCCTCCTTGGGACTAAATGCTCTGCTAATTGAGTAATTCATATGTCTGCGTTTTCCAGACAAATTCCAAAACTTCGGCTAAAATATTCCAGAGTGGTTAAACAGAACGACAATACATCTTTGTGTGCCAGAAATCTGTAGACTTTCATTCCTATTATTTGAACGGAGAGAACACACAGTCAGTTTTTTCAATCGGGTAAGAGAAAATACGTGTTGGCTAGCAAAGTCAATAAAATAACATTACTTTCTCAGCACAGTGCACTGTGTGAGCGTTCGCTCGGCCCAATCGTTCGGTAAAATCTATTCTGCATGGCGCTGGCACGTCATTCCAGCTACGACATGCGCCGTGCGCTCTGTTGTTCGAAACCTTTCATGAGACAAGCACCCAGACTGGATCTATCTAAATCAATTTGCATTCACTGCAGCCCACAAGAAGCAAGGTCAAAGGTCAATGGGCTCTGCAAAGACCAGTGTCCTGCATTGGACGTTGGTATATGTGCATAACTAGCTCTTATCGTTCTTTCAAGTGCGCTCTAGGCTCTGCGTTTTGAGCAAGGAACATATTTCTGTATGCTATGCAGCAGGGTAAGCATCAGCAATGGCATAAACCTGCACAATGATATAGCAAATAGTAACTTCCCTGAAGAACTTACGTATAAAATATCTTTCCTCGCATAGCCCATAGCAGGGGTAGGGAACCCTGGTCCTGGAGAGCCGCAGGTTCTGCTGGTTTTAGTTAATTGATCAATTAAAGCAGTTGATTACACAGTTAACTCACCTCACCTGGTTTCTTTGGTTTAAGTAGTTGCTGAGTTTAAGGTGAAAACAAAAACCAGCAGACCCTGCGGCTCTCCAGGACCAGGGTTCCCTACCCCTGGCCTATAGCATAGTAAGTGCCCATTTTGAAACCATCTTTGGCTTCACTTGGTTTAATTTGAAAGAATAAAACCTGAAATCTTCTCATGTTGCTGCAATTCAAACCATATACAAAGCCCAAAATCCACTGCACCACCTCATTTGCTCAAACTCTTGGTGACATTTGCAAATGTAGCTGTTTTTGCTTTTGCCTCAGTTAAAAAAATGTTCTTCAACACTTCAATGCGTAAATCGATACGTTTATTTACACTGTAGACATAGTATGCTCGTTGTGTACTAAGCTGGTCTATTTTCTACCGTTTGAAAATTAAATTTACATCCATTCAAGCATAATGTTTGCCCTTATATTAACAGGACAGAATGGTTGTCTTAGTTTAACTTTTTGGATATTCAGATTTGGAAAAAGGAATTTTTTAGGCAGACAGAAATGAAGTATGCAGACCTCCACCTGACTTTAAATGAAAATGGTTTATGTAGTTTCGGACACCACTGCTACATGCTGTAAAGTCTCAAGGCAAAAAACCCCCAAAAAAACCAAAAAAACTCCTGGAGGGCTCATAGGAAGCAAGGGGTACTTCTTCACTGTGGAACAAGTTTCTTTGCACCTGATAAACTGTAAGGCAAAGAATAGCATATCAAAGGAGATATTTTCCTTGCCTCAGTGAAGTGTTGATCTGAACTTTTCCCAGAGTAAAGCATTCAGACAGAGGGATACCATTCACCCGCACAGACGTGCTCGTGTGACAATCACACCGCGTAGAATGGCATGTGCGTGGACACGGCGCATCAAGTTTACGAGAGGAAGAGACAGATATCCCAGAAAGCAGTTGAACAGGCAGCACTGATAAGACAGCAGATGCAGGGACAACAATGTACAGTAGCAATGCACAGTTGACTGGTAAACTACCCTTAATAATACATTCATAGGAATTCTGCATGTTCTAGATGTCAGTGCTTCTGCACAGACATGCTCATTGTGTTTTAAACTATAATTTATCATTGTTCATCTTTGTGGTCACGAAGCGTCACGAGACACCATTCTGCAGAAGCTGGGCACAGGCTAACTGCGCTCTCTCTCTCTCTCTCTCTCAAGCGTGCTGTCGAAGACCACATAGTCAAACGGCGTCCCTATGGTACCCGTACTGGCTCGCGGGGGGGGGGTCGTGGCGCCGCCGTGGCGACCGGTCATCGGTAACACACCTCGGAGATCTCCATGGCCAGTTCCAGACACTCGCTCGTGTCGTGGCAGGCGTCCAGCAGGCCACAGTCGAACTCCAGGTCGCAGTTGCAGTCGTTGCCCTGCGCCTGGTCGCGCATGGACGAGAACTGCTGGTACGAGGGGCAGCAGCGGTTCATGGCTCTCTCGCACGTGTCGGGCAGCAGCAACAGGAAGTCGTAGAACTTACAGTAGAGGCACGTCAGAAGAATGGCCGCACAGTCATCTGAGTGAGAGACCAGGGAAATGAGACAGGCACATTTGGTCAAGAGAAGACAAAGAGCAATAAAACAGGTCAGTATTAGCAATTAAAACAACGCTGAAAATTCTGCAGCCAACCTAAATCGCATTACGGTAGAAACCACCTTATAACCGCGGGTTATATAGTCAAATATGAAAGAAGTGAGCAGTAACGCCTTCAGTAAAAAAATTTAACTAAGAAAACACACGGGCCTTTACGGGAGAGCGACGTGTTGAAAGGCAACGGTCAGGTTTTCACAAGAAAAAGCTGCCGTGAGTTTACAAGAAAGCACAGTCCAGACTGTACTTCTTAAAGAACTCAATATCTTTCAACGTGTGTAATAAGATGCTGCGTGTATTTTATAACAGTGCGTTGGCAAGCGTCCTGAGCTATGCTTTGGTGTGTTGGTATGGGAACATGTCAAAAGAGGATGGAAACAGACTAAACAAAACTGCTAGGAAGGCAGGTGCTGTTATGGCATGCACTCTTCAGTCGCTGCAAGAAATGTACAACGAGAGAGTAATGGCTAAAATACGTGCGATTCTGAACAATACCTCTCATCCTCTTAACAACAGTCTCATGCGGTGCATCATCAGTTTTAGTAATAGGTTCACTCTTCAAAAAATGTCAACTGAGAGGCTAAAAAGATCCTTTATGCCTGCAGTAATGCAGCTCTGAAATAAGCAAAATAAGCTAAACAAGGCATAGCGGAACCCTTCTTTGAACGGGCTTCCCTATGTGAATGCACACGTGTACTGTGCTGTGACGTATTGTGTATCTGTTATGTCCTATATCTTTGCATGTACTATTTTTTATCTGAATACTTGTGTAACTCTGGCAAATAAATTTTGCAATGTGGGATCAATAAAGTACTACTACTACTTTTAACTCATTCAATGCCAGTGTTCTGGAACTCAGCAGTGGCAAGCCAATATGGCTGCCAACATTCTACATTTTCAGATTGATCCTGTCAATGTGCAAACTTCTAATAAAACACATTATTATACCTATTCCAACATAATTTTTTGTTAATGAGGATAGATGGCACTAAATAGCACACCTTCTGGTTCAGTTCACTATTAGAACAATGTCAAACAATATTGATGGAAATATAACTGATTTATTTTCAGTACTTCTTACTTGGTTAACGTGACTCTTACATTGGTGGTGTAATAATAGTGAAACATCACTGGTCATCTGTATAGATACAGTGCCCCCTGGTAAAGATGAGTAAAAAGGGTTATACAAAATTCACCGTTTGGTGAATTAGCTTAATCACACACTGAAAAAATGAGAAAAATCCAGCCTTTAATTGAAGTACATTTATTCTGAGAAAAGAAATTATTTATTATTATTTTTAACAAAACCATGTGTGCCACAATTATTGGCACCCCTGGTAAAGATGAGTAAAAAGGGTTATACAAAATTCACCGCTTGGTGAATTAGCTTAATCACACACTGAAAAAATGAGAAAAATCCAGCCTTTAATTGAAGTACATTTATTCTGAGAAAAGAAATTATGTATTATTATTTTTAACAAAACCATGTGTGCCACAATTATTGGCACCCCTGCATTTAATACTTTGTACAACCTCCCTTTGCCAATAAAACAGCACTGAGTCTTCTCCCGTAACATCTAGTAAGTTGGTTGGAGAATACAGAGCAAGGAATCTGAGACCATTCCTCTTTACAGAATCTCTCCAGATCATCCAGAGTCCTAGATCCTCTCTTGTGCACTCTCCTCTTTAGCTTAGCCCACAGGTTTTCAATGGGGTTTAGGTCAGGGGACTGAGATGGCCATGGCAGAAGCTTGATTTTGTGTTCAGTTAACCATTTTTGTGTTGATTTGGACGTATGTTTTGGATCATTGTCCTGCTGGAAGATCCAACGACGACCCAGTTTTAGTTTCCTGGCAGAGGCAGCCAGATTCAGATTTAAAATTTCCTGGTATTTTATGGAGTTCATGATGTCATGTACCCTAAAAAGGTTCCCAGGGCCTTTGGAGGAAAAACAGCCCCACAACATCACGGAACTTTCACCATACTTAACAGTGGGGATCAGGTTATTTTCGGTATAGCCATCCTTCTTTTTACGCCAAACCCACCTTGAGTGTTGGTTGCCGAAAAGCTCAATTTTCATTTCATCTGACCATAGAACACGGTTCCAGTCAAAGTTCCAGTAGCGTTTAGCAAACTCCAGGCGCTTACGTTTGTGGTGAAATGACAGGAAAGGCTTTTTTCTGGCATGCCTTTCAAATAATTTGTTGGCATGGAGGTGATGTCTAATGGTAGTCTTGGAGACTTGATGACCCCAAGATGCTACTTTCCTCTGTAATTCTCCAACAGTGATCCTTGGGGATTTTTTTGCCTCTCTTACCATCCTCCTCACTGTGCGTGGGGGCAAAATAAACTTGGATCCTCTTCCAGGCAAGTTTGTAACAGTTCCAGTTACCTTGAACTGTATTGCCCTAACGGTAGATATGGGCATTTTCAGGTGAGTAGCCATTTTTTTAATAGCCATTCCCTGACTTATGAAGCTCAACACACCTTTCCCTCATTTGATTTGTGTTTTTCATGCTGATGTATGAATAATGGAATATGGCCTCTGTGTCACCTCATATTTATACCCCAATGAAAGAGGAAGTCAAGGATTATGCTTGAAAGTTCCTCAAGACTCTGATCAACTTTAAAAATAAAATATAAATGGAAAGAATGCTTCAGTTACATTTTGTTCATAAGAATTTCTAGGGGTGCCAATAATTGTGGCACACGTGGGTTTGTTAAAAATAATTATTTATTGATGAGGGATTTTTTTCTCAGAATAAATTGACTTCAATTAAAGGTTGGATAAATTTTTTCAGTGTGAGATTAAGCTAATTCATCAAAAGGTGAATTTTTTATAACCCTTTTTACTCATCTTTACCAGGGGTGCCAATAATTGTGGAGGGCACTGTATGTAGCTACAATTGAGCTGTCCACGTGAGTTACTTTGTATCAACCGTTTCAAACAGAAATCCTGAGGCAAAAATAATGTAGGCTAAAACCTGTGGTTTGAGGGACTAATTCAAAACTATGGTCACTGGAAGAGATATGGGAAATAACTGGACAAAAGTGGAAATCAGAGAATTATTGAATATAAGTGGGGAAAGGGATATTATAAAACTCATTGATGGTAGGCTACTGTCCGTGATTCAAACGTTTACCAGACGATTGTGGAACTGAAAGCTAGGGGAATGATTTTCTCCTGTTACTGAGACAGTAGCATAGCAGTAGTTTGTTATATTGTTCACTTGATTGTGTTCAATTTCTTTATATTCTTGGTCACGGGCGCAGAAACATGTTGGTACAAATTGACGGAGACGCATTATTCCCACGGATTATTGATAGATGATTAGACATGTGTTTTTTTTTTTTTTTTGTTTGTTTTTTTAAACATGGGATAAATAAAACTTCTAATATTTCCATCTAGAACCATGTAAAAGAAAAAGAGCAAAGACGGCAAAAGAACGTAATTGTAAATTGGTCATTGTTTCATTTTTCCCGACTGAAATCCAGAATTCTTTACCGGTGTAGCAGAGTAAAGATAAAAGTAAAAAAACTTTTCGACTTCATTCGCCCTCGGCACTTCAGACCGTTCGTATGTTCGTCGACTAAATTAATTTGAGTTAAAGAGATACTACCTTCTTCTGATGCGTTAAGCCTAAGTAAAATACCACTAAAGAGCAGATTTACAGCTAAAATTGCATTTAACAAAATCTACATTGGCTGTAACCAACCAAATCGGTCACCATATTTTGAAAGTGAAGCAAGGAGAGCCAAGTTTCCAAGAAAATGCTCCACAAAATGCTATGCTATATGCTAGTGGATGAAAAACGTAGGATCGGTCTACACTTATGGTTCATTACGTTCTAAAAGCCTCCACTCTCTCCTGAGGCATTTCTTAACACATGCATAATTTAAGAAATCACCTTTCACTTCCTAAAAGAGAGACAACCAAGGAAGCGGTATGCAGACACCATCAATTAACATCGGCCTTTAAAGTCATCTCAGAAGGGGCTTGTGCAGGTTTACAGTGATGCTGTCACAACTAAATGTGGTGAGCACCACCTTGCGGACCCCCCCCCCCCTACAACCCCCCGCCAAATCATGCCCAGGGAGCACTAATTAGTATGGATGCTGCTGGGCTCCGATGACGACCACAGTAGGTAGTCAGTCTAAGATGGACTCCCAGGATCAACATATTTACGGAGCTTGATGTACAATCACATCTGTTAGCCAGGTCACAGAGGAACAGCCTGGGCATAAATGCACAGTACGATCAATTATTGTCTTATTAAAGCTAATGATTCTCAAAGACTGTGGATGATACACGTCAATGAAGAGTTTGTTCAATACCATTTCATTCCCTCAGCTGACTGCCATACATTACTTTGAAAGAAATAACAGTATATTATATAAGCATGCACTTCTAAAGCTTTATCACTGTATGACACTAAGATGAAATGAAATGTGTACAACCTCTCCAATGCCAACTATACACTACATTTTATTTAATGATCAACATATTATTATTGAAATTAGTGCTGGTCCATATCAAAACATTGATGCACAGCAATCTTATATGCACTTTGTATTAAATTATTTACATACACTGGTATTTAACTATAATCAAATGTGTTGCTTAATTTACTAAAAGAGTATTTCCACTGTGGTGGCCAGTTTAGAAGTTGTAGTATATTTTTCTCTGTTCTAGCTCTAAATCATTCAGAAGGTTTAATAATTAATTGTAAATCCATAAATGCATGCTCATAGCCTAACATAAACCCTGTCATTTGCCACACTTAAAATCTTAAATGCTGGCTCATGGAGGGTAGCATATATATAAAAATAAAGGTTTTGTATGCTCATTACAAAATGTGTACTGTACATTTTTTTTAGACTGGGGTTTGATCTTGACCAGCAATTCATTCATTATTAATTATATCATTAGACAGAGCCCCCCCCCCCACCCACACACAAACATACACATGCATTCCCCGCGTGTGCGCGCGCACACACACACACACACACACACACACACACACATGTACGCACAGTTCCTGTGATATGATCAATAGCAGCAGGAGCTGCATTAGGTGACAGGCCTCACATTACCCCCTGTTTTTTTTGGAACGAGCCAGTTCTAATGCTCTAAGCGATGAGACACAAACCTCCAGTGTCTGACTGACGGGAGGGAGAGAGCACATCCGAGGAGAAGCTGGTGCTGCGCTTGTCTGAACGCAGGGGTAGACTGTAACCGGAGCCACCGCACTTCCTCTGCCCCTGGGAATTACGGGAGTCCACGTGTGAGTTGGACTTGTCCGGCTCGTATTCGGAGACTGCGTTCAGTTTCCTCACTCCACTGGCTGTCATGTCACTGAGCGCTCTGTCCGTCATCGGAGGAGGTACACTTCCTAATGGTGACAAAAAATACTTTCTATAAAATTACAAGCATTGTAAACATTGTCCTGCTTGTATTAGTCGATGACACTGAAACATTTAATTCTACTTTTTCAATTGACAAAATGTGTATTGTTTCGTTACTTAATTTTGGTTATAATTCTTAAAAATGACAATATATCCATGTACACTCAGTTCAGTTTGGTGTAATCCATAGTAAGCACTTTTACTGCATCAAGCTTGGATTATGCTTGAGAAAGTGAATTAGCCAAAAGAACTATTCAAAAATATCTTCATTTTCTTTCATACCAAAAATGGCAGCGTACTTTCATTAATAATACAAAATACCTCAATGGTCATCAGAAAGCACCAAACATTAATTATTGAACATAATATATATACATTTTGAGAATTGACTTGCTGGAAAATTGCACATCATGTCACAAGTGCCTAGGGATGAGAATGAGATCCATTAACATTTAGACCCCACCAAAATATTTGAAAGGACAGAGACACGTGCGCGGCTACCCTTTAGGGAGACGGTGTTGCGTGGAGATGGGAGGTGGGGGGGGGGTTACAGGAGGTGCATGGGGGTATTGATTGAAGCCTATTATTTGGATTCAGTTACCTCCTTTGAACCCGACCATAGTTCATTTACTGTTGCAAAGAAAAAGGGCTGGAGTCGGTTTCACCGTTGCCGCCTGCCGGCTTTCTACAACTGCAGCTATCCTACTACTGTGTGAACCTGACTCCTGGGTGAAACTCAATCCGACAGTCTAGTCATCTACTCTATTAACAGCTGTTAAAAGCTGTAAGAGATGCTCGCTTCAAACTGGGATATGAGAACAAGAGAGTGGGATTGATAGGCCGGCCACAGGAAGCTCAGAAAATCTCCAAACAACAGAGACCTTTCTGAAAGGATGAAGAATTAGCTTCCTTCTTAGCCACGACTTTAAGCGTCGCTAACTAAAAACATCAACATCGTGCGCCAGCGCATGCACGCGTCTCAGTGAATTTGTACATGATTTACACATGCCTGTGAGTGTGTGTGCACTTGTGTTGTGTATTACGTGTAGAAAGAAAAGGGAAAAGCAACTGTTATTGATGTATGCATTACATTAATATAATCTTTAGAAATGAGAATGTAATGTCAATCGTTTACCATTTCTTCATGGTTTCCTGAAAGGATGAAAAGTCTCTCAGCGGACGTTTTTCATTGCTGGGAATTGTGCATTCTATGGAATTTGAATTTTCCCCTCCAGGGTCTTAAACTGTACACCAGAATACTTAAATAATGAATTGACTTTTCATGGACAGATTTGAATGCTAACTATTAATGAAAACATTATCTGGCTCTGCTACTCTGTTTATTTTCCACCACCTATCCTAAATAAATGATTTACCAAACTTTTCTCTCATTTATTTAAGATTTAATGTCTTATGATTAATGTACAGGCAGAACATATTTTCCAAACAGATTTTAACAGGAATAAGAATTGTTAGCCTGGTGAAAAAGGCTTTGGGCTTCATGGGCTGATTATCCAATTGCATAATTTAAAAAAAATGAGTGCATAAAAACAATCTTTTCTTAAAATGTTGATGGGCATCTGTTTGTGTGATGTACAAGTTATTCATTGGTAGGCCTCAAAGACACATTCTGTTTTTCTGCTTTAGGAATATGCATTGTCTGCCATTCTGTCAAACATAATAATGTTTATCCTGAAATATGCATAACTGTACCTCAGTACCAAATAATACATGTGAAAGTAGTTCAAATATAAACTTTTGCACTGCAGCACAAATTGAATTAGGTTAAAATTTTAAGGATGTACAATGCTGCACTGTTTTTTAGATTTATAGTGAATAATATCCTGGCCATCAGCCAGGTGGATGACTACTTGGGATTTATCAATCAAGTGAGAAGCCTTTCAGCCAGGTATCACTTACTTTAAAGTACCAACGATTGAAAAGAGTGACATGTGCTGTTCCATCCTAAGCTCTGCTCTCCTGGTATCCAACAATGTAAAAGTGTAAATTCAAATTATGTATAATATATAACATTTCTACAGTAACCCTGGGTTAAAAAAAACAAAGCATGCATTGTTGTTATGAAAGTTATTTATTTATTTACGTATTTATTTTTGATAGCACCCTACATCTCATCTAATTTCTATGAATTTCTTTGGGGATATAGGCATACTGCATTAGGGGACAGCAATGACATAAATGTTGCAGTCTGTGCAGGAGAATGACTCATATTTAAAATCATATTAAACACCCTACAAAGGGATAGCACTTATAAATCTGATGTTTAGTGTCACAGGCAGTCTGGTTTCCTTTTGCCACCCCCAGCTTCTGCTATAACGCCTGTCCTCAACCGAATCACACAATACACACTTATCCAACGGCAGATGACCCAACGTTTCAAATCCAAAGATGATCCAGACTTGTCACTACCCTGAAGTAGTAACTTACTTCAATAGTCAAACTCCAGCCAGGTAGAAGGCAATATCAACCAGGTTTATAACCAGTGGGTAACCAATATTCATTGTTTACAAATGCCTTCAGCCACAAAACCGCTGAGAGTCTGTATGTGTAGAACTCTATCATGGGGAGGGCAGACGAGAAACTGGAGAAAGTAAACGGCGTATAAGCAGCTTCTGTCACACACACCCAAACAACCAGAAGTAAACCATCACAAGAATAAAGTGGGCTGGGCTTGGTCTGGAAGAATGGACAAAATATTGTTTGTGTTTTTGTACATCAGTGTGTGGGCACCGTTTCTGAGTCATTCTAATCCATTAGCACTATCTGAATAAAATCCATAGAAGCTTTGGGCATGAAAATTGGTTTCTTGAGCTTTTAGCAAAAATGAATCACACGACAAATTGGCTAAATGTAA
Source organism: Synaphobranchus kaupii (assembly GCA_029718625.1). Taxonomy (NCBI): domain Eukaryota; kingdom Metazoa; phylum Chordata; class Actinopteri; order Anguilliformes; family Synaphobranchidae; genus Synaphobranchus; species Synaphobranchus kaupii. Next base: position 101,253,268 of record CM056380.1, read on the forward strand.
AGTGAACTGAGACAGGTTTTTGTTGAAAATTCAAACTGCTGCAGGAAAGGATAATAGATTTAGAAGGGAATGTACAGAGGGAAAACAACATTGTGCTTAAAATATGGCAGTAACAGAGCCCAAAAACAATAAAGCGGACCGCGAATCACAACTTAACTAAACCTATTTTCAGTTAATTATTACAAATTAGACCAGTCAATGTAGTGTAAAGCAACTAGTGGTTTGAACAATAATTCTGCATGCAAACGAGATTTGTGAGTTAATATTCACCAAATACATTTACAAAAGAAACACCCTTGTTATCTAAAAATAATAAGGCATTGTATTTATTGTGTAGATGCAATAATTATAGTGCATTGTAGTGCAATTATATCAAATCAAAGGCTGATTCAAATCAACTTACCAGCTTTTATTAAAGAGCTTTTCTCTTCCCCATTCGTTATATCTGTTCCTTTCTCGTCATTTGCTCTTGAATTCTGCGCTGCCATCTGATCCAGCACACCATGAATGCATAACGACATGTGTCAACAAAATAGAATTAGCCATTCTAGCATCATCTATAATTATTTCACACACATTTTGAAATGCCATTTGAACTATTCAATTGGTGCTTAATGACATGTGCCTTTGCACTTGTCAGAATCAAAGGTCAATCTCACATAACAAACAAAAGTTAGTCTACGTCATTGCTCTTCTGTCAGGTTTACAGGAGGATCCTCCTACACCGATACTGCACTGTGGTTGCACTTGACAGACACTTTCTGAAGTAGCCTACCCGGACAACAGAATCTCACAGACACAATACTAGGCTACATTAAACGGACACGTTTCGCTTCATAAACACGGTGAAATGCGACGTACTCTACCTGAGGAAAACCTTCCCAACAGAATACCAAAAAGGCGGAGAGGAATCAGATTCTCCGTTCGTGAGCATTAGGCTACCAGTCTTCCTCAATCAGTCCATACCATAGCGCCTCCGCAGGGCAACATGACCCAGACCCACCCTCTCCGGCTTGTGACGTCGCCCCGAACTATTTCTCCCTGACCTGTCCTCTATGCAGATGCGCCAAACATTTTTAAACCGGGGCAGTTGTGTTCGAAGTTATAGGCACATTTTAAATACTGACTATGTTGAGTCAGCGTGTTATATGTCTATTTTATTTTAAAAAGCAGGCAACGAGATTAGCTTTTTTGAGTTTCTAGCCTAATATTTTACTTCGACTTCCATCAAGATATAATAGCACCCATTCTTAACTGGTAAGCAAAACTAATTAGAATGCACAACGTATTGCATTAGCTTATGTAATGTTTCTTTAATAAAGTCCAAAACATACGATTATTGATTTAAAAAAAAGATAAATATTACGTGGACAGTTCTCCTCGTGTAGGCTACTTGGTTTGCTTCAAAGCCAACTGCATTTGTTTTTACCTTCGCCTATTTATTACACCCGCGCGCGCGTAGCGCAAGCAGGAGGGTATTGTTGGGCGATGACCTGAATCTTAAATTTTTTTCCCAATCGGTCAATTCACGACTTCACAGTGCAAGATCAAAGTTTTAGCCCCATGCATATTACGTTCAGGGTCGAGATTAGAACACGTGCGGGTGTAGCATCTATCTGAGTGCCATTATAGTTTGTTACTAAATTTAAAATTATGTTCTGCAGCAACGTCAACACACCATATCGGTGGGTGGTAGCCTACTTGGACGCAAAGAAGCACAAGATCTGTAAACGCATCCAATTTAAGTTCCATTGCAGGTGAGTGGCTGCCTTGGCTGACCTTATCACGGTTTCCCCCAAACTGGTGTTGAGAGGCCTCTAAAATGACCCTGTGATAAGCTGTTTCCAAGACAGTGGCTGACAAAAAAACTATGTATTACCTCAAAACAGAATTTAATTTAAAATATTTTGTAAAATTTAAAACTTTAACTTTCGTTATTATTTTTTAATGATATAAATAGCTGTATTAAGCCGTATGCTTAATACGTCACAGCTTTTTGGAATTCTGAGTTTCTTCCCAAGAGTAGTAGGGTCATAGCTCTGATGTGAATTATTGATAGTATGATTCCGTAGACCAGGGGTGTCCAATCTTGGGTGTCCGGTGTGGGTGCAGGTTTTTGTTCTAGCCCAGCACTACAACACCTGATTATACTTATCAAGGTCTGATTGAAGAGCATGATTAGTTAATTAGTTGAATCAGGTGTTGTAGTGCTGGGCTAAAACAAAAACCTGCACCCACACCGGCCCTTTCCGGATAAGATTGGACACCCCTGCCGTAGACATTTATATGCCAAGGCATACAGAGACAGTTCAGATTACAACGTATGCTGGCTGATGGTTATGCTATTAAGAAATGTTTAAGACTGAAACTGTAGTATTAACTAGTAGACAATAAATTACTAATAAATTAATAAGTGTAGGACTAGAACAATTCCAATACACCATATACTTTATTACTGTCCTCAGTAAGGCTTTGTCTATTGTTTCTCCATTTTGTGCTCTCTGGCTTGCTACAGAGTGCAATATTTTAAGAATATAATATTTTAAGACAAAGATACTGATCAATAAAAAGAGACCAGTGAACAATTGTGATGCTTTAACTTTCAGTGACGTCTCTGCAAAGTTTTGACTCACAAAAACAATTCTTTACCTCAGCACCATCAGGTAAATTCTGGGTTGTTGTCATTGTAATTGAATTTGTAAATTCAATAAAGCTATTAGGGTATTTCAGATTTTGATCTTTTTTTTATTTTATTTTATTTTGTGTTATTATGGCTGAATTGTTGGGACAGAGTGTAAGAAGCCAACTGTCCTTCATTATCACCCCCTTGACTAATCTTTCTCACATTTTGTCCCGTCATATCTTCCTACATCATTGGCTAATTCCACATCAGAGTTTACACTCAGATATCAGACAAACATTTTCATGCACCTTTCCTTTTTTTAAATAAAAAAAAAAATTATTTTAGGGTTTTTTCAGCTTTATTAGACAGCACAGTGTAGAGAGACAGGAATAACTGGAGTGAGAGAGAGGTGAACACATGCTCCAAAGGTTGCACGACCAGATTTGAACCGCCAACGGTGTTAACTCTCAAACCCTTAAGCACTCTCACATGAAATTCCAAGACTCATATCTGCGGTTTCCAGAAACACAAATAACAATAAAAAATACGGTAAAAAACCCAACACCTCTCCCTTTTAATGTGGTCGCTGTATAATAGAATCTGAACAAAAAATGTTTTCAACATACAAAAACGCCAAGTTTACTCATGCATACAAAACACTGTCCATAATAAAAACTTGCAAAACCTGCCTGCCATTAAAAGTATTGATCTCAAAATGAGACCAAGGTACAACAAACAATACTGGCTATCTTAGCTTGCACAAATTAAACAAATTCTATTCCAAAGCAATGCTACGAAATGTTTCCTTAATTATTTAATGTAACTTGGCCCTGTGTTTTTTCATCTTACCATCTGAAGAGAATGTGGTCATTCAAACTTTATGTCACATGAAAGTGACTTAGCAACGGACGGAGTGGCTATCTGCCACAGACTGAGCTGTGCTCAGTGTGCTGTCTGGGGTTAACGGTTACAAATTGAGTGCATGGTTTTATAGCCTACCTTGTAGTCATGTAGCTATGCGAGTCATGGAACGATATTACGTATTATACAGCTGTAAAAGCAACAGTTTTCATTTTTTGGCAATTGTTACATAGCAAGCAAGCTAGCTTCCACACAAAACAAAGATGGCGCTGACCAAGTTTAAAAAATATTGTAGCAGTTATTCTATTGGCTGACATAGCATCACATGTGAACTTCCTTTTATCTTCAAAAGCATCACACGTTCACATCCTGATATGTCAATCAAAAGCATTATGTGTGTGCATCGTTCATTTTGCCTGTGTATCCTGCAATTGGCTACTTTGATCAGGCTACTTTGCTCAGATAGGTGTGCTATGAAGCGAGATTAAGCGGTTAGCGAGCTGACTTAAGCTTCAACGCTGCGTTTTCTGTATCACAAAACCGACTCACTTTTAATCTGGGTATATTGCTACGGCAACTTACTCTGCATGGCTAACCTGCTCCGGGGCATGTTATGTTCAGGCTAACAGATTGAAACATGTGAAATCACGTCCTTTGACCAATGAACTCCTTGGCTTTGGAAAAAGGTGCCTCCATTCCATAGGATCCTTTAGGGATATGTGCGGATAGTGAGGGGTCGCTTCGCAGGCCGAGATTGTTGAGTTCCGCAAAAAAATTCTTAGTTCTGGAAAAAGGTTCGGGGCTTTAGAGACTGAAAAAATCCGCTGTCTTTTCCCGAGTTTATGGATACCTTGAGTTTATGAATACATCTTGGTGTGATTGTTGCTTCAGAAAGATTTGAATCATGCTGTATCAAGGTTAAAGTTTAGGAGCTCTAGAATGTACAGGTCTCACAGAAATAAACTGTAGGACAGCATAGATGTATTTGTTGGTGGTAAGGTAAATAAAGTATTAACTAAGGAATGTAACCTACGCGATGAGCAATATATATATTTTTTGGAAAAGCTCTCCCTGGCTTTGTTGGAGGCAATGGTGTCGCTTTTTGCTATTATCATTGTTTGATGCTCTTCATATCTGTCCATTATTTCAATCCGTATGTCAGTCTTTTTTCCTCAGGAGAGAACTACAGCCCAAGCTGTACTGCTATAGGCTCATTGTTGCAGATGCCGCCCCTTTTATGGGTACACGCACAGTGCTTGATTAACAAAGCCCAGGTTCAAGTTGTTAACCACCTTCTTAGTACCGGTTATACCAGATTGCGGTGGTTAGATTTTGTCAAGCCAGCTAACGCAAAGAAACTCTGGCTATGTGAAGCTTCCTTCATGGTATACCCCCCAGATGTTATTGGTAGATCAGATGTTGTTATCCAATGGGGAGAATTATTTTTTGAGGGCATGGAGTGTATTTAGATGACAAAATCGGCAGGAAGAAGAAAACCCAAGTTTAGGACTTTATTGTGTGGCTGTGTCAAGTTGTATCTGAATTCTGTGTGTTTACATGAGGTCAGAAGGTACAGATGTTAGTGTTCTTAATGGCAGAGAGTCTGTGGTCATTGTGGGTATTTCTGTAGGAAACCCTTAAAAATGCCAAACTCTCTATATACAACCCCTGGCAAAAATTATGGAATCACCACACTTAGAGGATGTTCACCCAGCTTTTTTACTTCGTAGCACAAACAAATCACAGATATGACAAAACAATTTTTGTTTAATAGCTGAACATTCTGGTTTGGTTTCCTCAAACAAATTAAATTAAATTATTTTAATTAATGGCATATTTCTTTCCAGATCAAGTAGAGGAAAGAATTATGGAATCACTCAATGTTGAGGAAAAATTTATAGAATCATCAACAAAAAAAACACAATTAGTACTTTCTTGCTCCTCCTCTGGCTTTTAAGACTGCCTGAATTCTTTGAGACATGGACTTCAAGAATGAAAAACAATATTCTTGATCAAGCTGGTTCCAACTTTCTCAAATAGTGGTTGACAGATCAGCTTTGCAGGATGGAGCCTTGTCATGGACCAATTTTTTAAATTTCCACCATTAATTTTCAATCGGATTGAGATCCAGACTGTTTGCTGGCCATGTCATTGAGTTGATCTGCCTTTCCTGAAGAAAAGCTTTAACACTCTTTGCTCTGTGGCAAGATGCATTATCATCCTGAAAACTTCATCATCACCAAACCTATTTTCTATCGATGGAATGAGAAAAGTGTCAAAAATTTCAATGCACACCTGTGCATTGACTGTTGAGGTAATGATTGCCTGGTCCTTTACCTGACAATGCAACCCCATGTCATAAATGACTGGGAAAATTTGATTGTTTTTTTTCAGGCAGTCATCTTTATATGTTTCATTAGAACGGCACCAGACAAAGGTTCCAGCATCATCTCCTTGGCCAATGCAGATTCGTGATTCATCACTGAATATCACTTTCATCCAATCATCCACACTCCATGATTGCTTCTCTTTAGCCCACTGTAACCTTGTTGTCTTCTGTTTAGGTGTTAGTGCTGGTTTTCGTTTGGCTTTTCTTTATGTAAATCCCATTTAATTCAGCCAATTTCTTACAGTTCTGTCACATTGACTCCTGTTTCCGCCCATTTGTTTTTCATTTGTTTTGTTGTGCATTTTCTATTTTCAAGGCATATTGCTTTGAGTTTTCTATCCTGACACTTTGACGTCTTCCTTGGTCTACCTGTATGTTTTCCTTTTATATTTTGTTTATACTTGCACCACATTTTTGACACAGCTGACTGGGAACAACCAACATCTTTTGCCACATTCCGTGTTGGATTTCCTTCTTGAAGGAGTTTTATAATCCTTTCCATTATTTGAATTGACAACTCTCTTGTTGGGGCCATGTTTCCTTTCAATTAGCCAAGTACAACAGCGCGTTAAGGTCTGTAAGCACTCTCTTTTAACTGCAGACTAATTTGCATTTTTAGACTTGTGCCATTTGTTTTAGAAATGCAAATTACAAGGTGATTCCATAATTTTTTCTTCTACTTGATCTGGAAAAAATATGCCATTAATTAAATAAATTTAATTTGTCTGAGGTATGTTTCACAAAGCCAGAATGTTCAATCAATCAAAGATTGTTTTGTGTCATATCTGTGATTTGTTTGTGTTACGAAGTAAAAAAGCTGGGTGAACATCCTCTAAGTGTGGTGATTCCATCATTTTTTCCAGGGGTTGTATGTATGGGGCATGCCCCGCAAATTTACAGGATTTTATAATATACTTAGCTATTTATCTTGACAACATTTAAAAAGAAATAAATCTTTTTCAAGTTGTAAACTTCCCTGACTTTCCCTGATATTGTGATTCATAGCAGAATTTCCTCTTTAGTGGAAATATTTCTTTTTTTTAAGAAGTTAAAAAAATGACCTTTTGCAGCTGTGATCATGTGCCGCATTTGCATTTCCCACATATGTAAGGTGCATGATGTTGACATAGTAGGATCTGAATTACAGTCGTATGAAGTTGTATTCAAATTTTTCAGTTTACAAGCCTGCCAATTTACACTCATTAGACTTCACATTAGTATTGCATTTTAAAAGACGCCCTGCTGTGTTTGCATATGTTTAGAGTACAAGAGGCATGTTAATTGAAAAATTAAGATGTGAGTGTATTTGTCTACAAGGCTACTGCCAGATGCCTCATTCCAGAGAAAGTGCTTTGTAAATATGAATTCTTCGTACGTACGTACGTACGTACGTACATACATACATACATACATACATACTGTATATATATATATATATATATATATATATATATAAAAACACACACAATTATTATTATATGTTTATCCTCTGTAAAAAGTGTATTGTTTCTAAAAAGGTCATAGTCTGCTTACCCTTTTGCGAACATATTGGCAACATAATGGTCCTATTTCTAATTTGTTGTAAATATTGTTGATAGAGAGTGAAACACCCTCTTTGTATCTGCTAATGCAGACACTTGATTTTTCAGTGACCAACAGACCAAAGGCTATTTCTTGTAGGCATTATGCTTTGTCGGTTAGGTGGTCCCAAGCCCCAAGGCATAAACAAATACTTCATTGCTACTCTGCAGCGCCCTCTTTTTATCTGATCTACTGATTGCCTTGACTACGGTATAGCTGGAAGTCAGGGCTTGAATTCAAGCAGAGAAGGATTAACTGTGAAACAAGAGACATGCACTTCTTCTCCTTGGTTTGCAATGACGGTCATGGCGTGGTTTTTCCGTCTTGGTTTTGCTCTGATCTTCACGCAAAGTTCCAGGTGAACATCATTCGTTTTTTGACATGATGCCAGTGTGCATGGAGACACACGTCTGGACCCGGGTCTCTGGACGTATGTTTCGGAGTCACCGCGGGTGACAGGGGATCACGTCAATGTCCACGAGGCCAGATGGGACGGACTCTTGGATCACGCTAAGAGACAAACCGCCACATGTCCAAATGACATGTCGCGCACTTACCAGCGCGGCTCTGATATTCAGTTGACCGCTCACAGTCGTCGAGCGGTCAGCTGCGGCATCAAACGTCATTCGCAGCGATTTTATTTTGAAAGCGTGAGCCTGTAGGGCGACAGAGTGGCACGGCTGTTTAGGACCCATCTACCGGTAGGCTCCAATGCCGACGGCTCATCCACCACATCTGGGCATGCAATGAGCAGTTTGCTAGTTTGAGTCTTGAGCGAGTCACCGCTGTTATACTTTTTGAACGAGGTACTTCACTTGAATTGCTTCAGTAGATATCCAGCTGTATGGACGGACCACGTCTTAATAACTGCAGTGCGGGCGATCCTGAAAACGGGTATTTGCCAAGCAAATAAGTAATATGAAAAATAAATAAAGAGGTCATTTCTCCTAGAATGCTGTGAAATATTATTGGTTTTCCATAAAAGGAGTTTGTGATTTTCTTGGCCAGCAGATTGTGTGGAAGGGGGGTAGTATTTTATTCAAGGCCATGGAGATTGTACTGTTTGGAATAATCAAAGTGAATAGCTTCTCGGGCGCCTTGACAAAAAGACAAAATTAATTTCTGATGTGTCATATTAATTTATAAAAGCGTAAAAACATGCTGCAGGTGCAGGTGAAAGGATATGACAGCCTGTTTGGGGGGAAAAACAGCAAAACAGGAAAAAAAAACTGATTTGGTGAACTCTGTATGACCACCACCACCACCTGGTATATACCAACAGACAGACCTGAAATTACACAGGGGCTTCAGAACATTATTTATTGGAAACTAACTATTTATTTATGATATGCCCCTGAACTTTCCATCTGTTTATGGACATCAATTAATTATCATGGAATCTGGGAGAGAACTATTTAATATTGCACGAAAGCTATGGGGGGAGCATGTTCCAATGCTAACATTAAACTATTCCCATGCTGGGTTAAGAGCTAATCCTTCATGTCTCCCCAGGGAGAATTGGCCTTCACCTTTAAATAAAAGACGTGCAAGTGCACTTCTTTGACTGACCTGCTATGATTTCAGTAAAGACAGTTTGGGTCTATAGTACTGTTTTGAAGTAATGTTTGCTTTCATCTCAGACGTTACTTGGCTGTATTTATATTCTGGTTTCTGGGCTTTTGGGATTCTGCTTCTTCCCTGATCCAGTTAGGTTTTGTGTCTTTTCTGTGAACGTTACCCGGTAAGCTTTGGGAGTACTCCAGCCCAACTCATTAAGAGCTCAGTAATGTCATTTCGCTCTAATTGAGCATTTCTGTGTCATTCAATTTCTTCAGCCACTTCAACGCTTTTGAGAACACCTGCCACGGCTGTGGCGTAATCCTCAGTGAGTCACATGACACCTTAGGGGAAAAAGAAAATCAGGCGGTTTGACACTGGAAATAGAAATCTTCTGAAGTTTCCAAATTAAGACTACAGATAAATGACCTCACAGAATAACATATATCAAGGAACTATTGAGGAAAAAAAAAAAGGGAAATTACATTCTTTCGAGTCCAACAGTATATGATTTAAATCAACTGGGGATTCTTTATATAGTTGAGGAAGTATCGTTTCCTAAGGCAGTGGACCCGCTGGGGAATCTCTGAGGAGATCCGTGGGGTCCTCGAAAAATCCTAGAAGTTATTCAACCCAGTAAATGGCTAAATAGATTTTTTTTTCTATTAACTGCATGATCGACAGTTGCTCTTGTCACCGAAGTTTATGTGGTTTATTCTACTCTCTTTGGACTAAGAATGTGTATTTCAGTGAATCTCAAGGCCAAGATGTTGGAGGCAGAATGGCAGGGAAGGTCTAGCTGCAGGGTAGATCATTTGACCCATTTGACTTCTTGTGTACTGAGCACTCACTGAAGATTGCTGTAAATTATTAAGCAACTCTCCAAGGTTTTAGTGGCCTTTGCTACACATTTTAAGGAGGGTTCGAAAAAACAAATTTTTGAAATGTCTTTGTTCTCTTCCTATGAAACCTGCATATGCTTAGAGGAGCTCCTGTGTCTGTTCTTGTGTAGTGTGTTCTGTCTTACACTGTCAGTAGTGTCTGTTCCTGTGTAGTGTGTTCTGTCTTACACTGTCAGTAGTGTCTGTTCCTGTGTAGTGTGTTCTGTCTTACACTGTCAGTAGTGTCTGTTCCTGTGTAGTGTGTTCTGTCTTACACTGTCAGTAGTGTCTGTTCCTGTGTAGTGTGTTCTGTCTTACACTGTCAGTAGTGTCTGTTCCTGTGTAGTGTGTTCTGTCTTACACTGACAGTAGTGTCTGTTCCTGTGTAGTGTGTTCTGTCTTACACTGTCAGTAGTGTCTGTTCCTGTGTAGTGTGTTCTGTCTTACACTGTCAGTAGTGTCTGTTCCTGTGTAGTGTGTTCTGTCTTACACTGTCAGTAGTGTCTGTTCCTGTGTAGTGTGTTCTGTCTTACACTGTCAGTAGTGTCTGTTCCTGTGTAGTGTGTTCTGTCTTACACTGACAGTAGTGTCTGTTCCTGTGTAGTGTGTTCTGTCTTACACTGTCAGTAGTGTCTGTTCCTGTGTAGTGTGTTCTGTCTTACACTGTCAGTAGTGTCTGTTCCTGTGTAGGGTGTTCTGTCTTACACTGTCAGTAGTGTCTGTTCCTGTGTAGTGTGTTCTGTCTTACACTGTCAGTAGTGTCTGTTCCTGTGTAGTGTGGTCTGTCTTACACTGTCAGTAGTGTCTGTTCCTGTGTAGTGTGTTCTGTCTTACACTGTCAGTAGTGTCTGTTCCCGTGTAGTGTGTTCTGTCTTACACTGTCAGTAGTGTCTGTTCCTGTGTAGTGTGTTCTGTCTTACACTGACAGTAGTGTCTGTTCCTGTGTAGTGTGTTCTGTCTTACACTGTCAGTAGTGTCTGTTCCTGTGTAGTGTGTTCTGTCTTACACTGTCAGTAGTGTCTGTTCCTGTGTAGTGTGTTCTGTCTTACACTGTCAGTAGTGTCTGTTCCTGTGTAGTGTGTTCTGTCTTACACTGTCAGTAGTGTCTGTTCCTGTGTAGTGTGTTCTGTCTTACACTGTCAGTAGTGTCTGTTCCTGTGTAGTGTGTTCTGTCTTACACTGACAGTAGTGTCTGTTTCTGTGTAGTGTGTTCTGTCTTACACTGTCAGTAGTGTCTGTTCCTGTGTAGTGTGTTCTGTCTTACACTGACAGTAGTGTCTGTTCCTGTGTAGTGCGTTCTGTCTTACACTGTCAGTAGTGTCTGTTCCTGTGTAGTGTGTTCTGTCTTACACTGTCAGTAGTGTCTGTTCCTGTGTAGTGTGTTCTGTCTTACACTGTCAGTAGTGTCTGTTCCTGTGTAGTGTGTTCTGTCTTACACTGACAGTAGTGTCTGTTCCTGTGTAGTGTGTTCTGTCTTACACTGTCAGTAGTGTCTATTCCTGTGTAGTGTGTTCTGTCTTACACTGACAGTAGTGTCTGTTCCTGTGTAGTGTGTTCTGTCTTACACTGTCAGTAGTGTCTGTTCCTGTGTAGTGTGTTCTGTCTTACACTGTCAGTAGTGTCTGTTCCTGTGTAGTGTGTTCTGTCTTACACTGTCAGTAGTGTCTGTTCCTGTGTAGTGTGTTCTGTCTTACACTGTCAGTAGTGTCTGTTCTTGTGTAGTGTGTTCTGTCTTACACTGTCAGTAGTGTCTGTTCCTGTGTAGTGTGTTCTGTCTTACACTGACAGTAGTGTCTGTTCCTGTGTAGTGTGTTCTGTCTTACACTGTCAGTAGTGTCTGTTCCTGTGTAGTGTGTTCTGTCTTACACTGTCAGTAGTGTCTGTTCCTGTGTAGTGTGTTCTGTCTTACACTGACAGTAGTGTCTGTTCCTGTGTAGTGTGTTCTGTCTTACACTGTCAGTAGTGTCTGTTCCTGTGTAGTGTGTTCTGTCTTACACTGTCAGTAGTGTCTGTTCCTGTGTAGTGTGTTCTGTCTTACACTGTCAGTAGTGTCTGTTCCTGTGTAGTGTGTTCTGTCTTACACTGACAGTAGTGTCTGTTCCTGTGTAGTGTGTTCTGTCTTACACTGACAGTAGTGTCTGTTCCTGTGTAGTGTGTTCTGTCTTACACTGTCAGTAGTGTCTGTTCCTGTGTAGTGTGTTCTGTCTTACACTGACAGTAGTGTCTGTTCCTGTGTAGTGTGTTCTGTCTTACACTGACAGTAGTGTCTGTTCCTGTGTAGTGTGTTCTGTCTTACACTGACAGTAGTGTCTGTTCCTGTGTAGTGTGTTCTGTCTTACACTGTCAGTATCACAGAATTTCACCAACTGGTGGAAAATTTCCATTTTCCTTGATTTTATTTATTTTCAAGCAGAGCTCCTATGGCAATGTCTGCATTATTAATATTCATGAACAAATGCAGATATTTTAAAGGGGTTTATGTTGAAATGATTTTTGGTGATATAACTAGTGGTATAAAGTCCTGAAATACTCATTGTCTGGGAAGTGCTGCTGGGGTTGGAAAAATAGAGGCTAGAACTGACATAGAATAACCACACTTGTACTTGTTTAAATGAATCCTATCTCTGATATTTTACCGTACCCGAAAAAGCAGTTTTAATGACTAATTGGATTAGGTTCTTTGAAAAGCTATGGGTTGCTATTAGCGTAATGATGATATGACATCAGACGGTTTCAGTAAAGTATTGTCTTGTTGTTATTGTACAAGACAGATTATGATTAGGCTTGAGCCAGTGCACATTAGGAGATGCTCTTTAAGTATGGTTCATAAAGAAGGCCTCTTGGCCATGTCAAACCCATAATAAGAGCTGTGATTCATACATACTTTAAAGTCAAGGGTAACAAAAAAGCCAGAGCAGTATTTTCTTTTATTTGTCCTTGCTGTTAAGGATGGGGTAGCCCTTGCCTCCTATGGCCTGCACTCTGAGGCGTGTGACCTGCTCTCGATATGCCAGTGCTGTTTTTAACACATTGTCAAACTCATTACTTTCATTAATAAGGGCTCGATACATTTCATTACAAGGTTAATTGGGACAAATGTAAAATCCATCTCCTTTTTTCTGCCACCTCTCAAAAGGCACATCCCTCAAGGTAGATTGAGGTGCTGCATAATAGAAAAGACCCTCATGCGCATTGTTAAAGTCCCAAACAACGACCGTTATTATATTTCTCTGTAGATTTATATCGTGTCTTACTGTTGTCTGCCGTGTGTAAGAATTGTCTGAATGCCAGAGAGCTTGTCCACCGTATGCCAATTCACATACGGGATTTTTATTACCAAGTACCTATTCGATGGCCAGATATTTTACTATAATTTTATACACATGCAGTTTATTGGTTTTCATGCAGAATTATTGTTTTTGTCATGTTTTGTTCTGTGTACATGTTCTTTACTTACCACCTAATCAGTCAAAATATGTTTTATTGGTTAAACTACGTGTCGGTTATTTTTAGTTGAAATTTAAGTTCTTCATGGTGGTTCATCATGAAGGATTAACAGGTCTGCTGAGGTAAGATTTGGAGCAGTGCATAGGCCTTTTGAAAGTCACCTGAGCGGGTACTTTTGATTCCCCGGTGAGCAAGCCGTAAACTATGCTCTCCTCAGAAGGTATCTGTCTCAGGGGGTATCAGAATACCCAGAGGGGTGTAAACACGCTTAAATGCAACGTACTACCAGCATTACAATAGATTACTTTGAGACTTTTTAAATTGAAAAGCTGCATTATTTTCCTGTTTCAAACTGCTTTATCTGCCATCTTACAAAAGAGAGGAAAATAGATTGAAACTTTGATCTTTTGTGGTGCAAAAAAAACAGCCTATGGGAGCATTACAGCATTGTGGGGACTCTATCTTTTGTTCGATCTTACATTAGAGACACATGAAGTCTTTACCAGCTACAACTTAGTTTCCCCCCTACAAATATTGACTTTGGGATCTGATTATTAAGCAATTTCCACGAAACTTCAATTTACTCGCCGAACAATTATTTTTGAGACGTTATAAGACCCTGTAGACCCCCAAGGTCTTGAAACTGATTATGCGAAAAAAAGATAATTGCTGTGAAGATTTAAAATGAATTAAATTGGTTTGAGGAACCTATGAGTTGTTAACTACTGTTCAGCTCTAAAGAATACATTTGCTGACATAGCCACAAAGACCCAGCGCAGGAAGCTTTTTGTGTGTGCTCAGGTGGGCGGGAGGTGCCGTTCCCTTTATTATCTATGCTAATGGCGTCCCGAATCTTTCTTCAATTATGGCTGATATGATGAACAATTAATTAATAATTCTTGTGATAGATGAATTGTGCCAGATTCAGCAAATGCACATTTCATTAAAAAAGAGACATGACGTAGTGAGTGATATTGACAACAGAATATATATCAGATTATTTTCCTTTTCTCATGAATTTAAGAATGATTCGCAATTTGACACAGTGTAAAATGTTGCTGCGTGCTTTGGATTACGTTATATATTTTTATGTTCTTTAAGAGCTACGTAATATTCTTCAACATTGTACATAATATGCACTCCACAATCATTTTTACCAATTTATTTCATCTTCACATAAAGAGGGACGTGAGTAAATACGGATATTAATAGCGCTTTTGTTTTAAGAAGAAGGTTATTTCTTTCTTAGGTTAACTGCACTATCTGAAAAATGATGCATTAACAAAATATTTCTGGGCACCCCGGATTGTATAATTTCCCCATAAAACCCCAACGTTTAAGTGTGGAAAGGAAAAATTATATGTCTGTGAATAGTCATCTTAATAGTGATATCACTCCCGCGAACAAAAGAGCGAAGCTTTGCGATGAGCTTGAAGTGAAGCTCGATTGGCCATTTTCATCTTCTCCATTAGGGTCAGCCTCAGTACTACCTCACAGGATTGTACATGACTGACAACGCCCGCAAGATAAATTGGGCACTCTTCTACAAACCTCGTTAAGACCGAAATCGCTGAAAAAATAATAGTTATTAAATTAATTGCAGTCGTAATCTCGTAAAATATGTGTCGAGAAATTATATGCTGTTCGATTAACACATAACATGGATGTCAAATCTGTAATAAAACCCTGATCAATAAAACAATAACCGTGTTGTTAAAAGCAGTCATTGAAAGGTGTTGCTGGCAATGTGTTCCAGGGGTGAGCAACCCTTTTAATATAAACGGACTTCATCTTTCCACTATGTCACCTAAATCACCACAATGTTTGTGTATACAATTATAATCAGATAATAAATTGCAGCAATGGATGGATTACGAATGCTCTCTCCGACCCCATATATCTGGCTTTGTCATAGCCTCAGAAAATGCTTGTCTAACAATCTGTTGATTACAATGGCGGTGTGAGCAAAGGCTTGGAGAGGGGGAGACGGTGTCTACAGCAGAATACATTATTTTAACCTACTGTAATGTTAAAATCAATAAGTCTCGCTGAACATTAAGATCTGTAATTAATGAGATGTTTTTTTCTTTTTTCTTTATCTTTATTAAAAAGTGACCACATCTATTACAGATTTATTGAAAGGTTTATGGTTTAATTTCGCTACTGTTCTCTGTTATGACGCTCGTTTCGAACAGTTGGTCTTTTAGAGAGAACCTTTTTAAAGGCTTTTGCTGAAAGGTACCAAAACTGTAGCAAGTACAACTTACATCAGCGAGTGGCTCATTTTTATTGCAACAGTGACTTGCATAATCTCTAAAATGACTTTAAAGACCTTCTGGACAGCTTTGAGACATCCATATTGGAGCTTTCCATTTGCCTGTTAATATTTTGCCGGGAAAGTATAAATAATTCCAGCACACACAGCATATGCTACTATGACTCTTTCTGCAAAGCCGCAATAAAATCACTCCATGTCCAAACCATTTGCCTTTCAAATGTTCATCTTTTTATCGGTGTTTATATTAAATAATTTGAGTGGAAGCTGTTAATTTGAAAATGAAAATTCCTCTGTCAGCCAGTCATTCACTGAAGTAAATTAATGGTAAGGCAATTAAAACCCAGGGTATTTGCTTACAATTATGATAATGGCAGTAGCTGGCGGTATGAATATTCTGGTGTAGGGTTATTAAGAAAGGCACAACATTTCCACTGAAAGAATTGCTCCATTTTAGCAGTGTCAGAATAATATTACTCTTATTTGGATTATTTGCACGTTAAGCACTTATTAATACACCCATTTCCCGTTATCAAGGACGGTTAAAACGTCGAGCACTCTTTCCTCCAACATTGCCCTGTGGTATAGTGTTAGATCGAAGAGCCAATTCTTCTCTCACTTTTGCAGAGCGTTTACCACTGCCAGCTAGCGCTGAGCAGACAGTATGAAACAGTCTTTTCTTTCTTATTTGCCAGAGTAGAAAGCACATTTTAAAACAAAGTTGTTGGCCTGGGTAAACCTGCCCCACCTACAACTGTATGTATATTGTGTGGTTTAGCCTCTGCAGCTTTATCATTTGATAACCTACTTTTTTTTCTCTACTTATGTGGCAAGTGAAACTTTGACAATGATTCTATTGCATGGGCCAACATTCAAAGCAGTAATATCAAATGTCTGTTCTTCCTACTTGCAGGGCGAGACTTACAGTCGGGTGTCTATATAAACTAGATCAGTTAAGTAGCACAATGTGAAAGTAGCTGTAGGCTTACTGTAGCATGTCAGACATTAAATTAATTTCACGTTTTATTTTTATTTATTTATTTTTTTCAATCAGAGTAGAGTACCTGGTATTTGTGTCGGTGTCATCCCTTTATTTTAAAACTCAGCAAGGGTGTGGGAGATATCCAGTCTCTGTGTCTGTGTGTAAAATGCGTGTTGTCACACACGCAGCAGAAACTCCTTAGTTGTATAGGGAAGGCCTTGGTGAACTGCTGGATTCACAAAGCATTGGTCAGGAGTAGGGACAAAACACCATTTTCTGTTCCCTTGGGGTTATGTCTACTTATATCTATGGCTGTCCATCCACAGTTCTTTGTATGCTGCTCTAACATGGATGGAGACCACGGCCCGAACAGAGATGATGACCAGGCAGACAATGCATCCGTGTTCTCAAAATAGGTGGGTTTCATTCTCAAACGACACCTCAATTCATTCCAACAGCAACGCCCGAGTAGCTAGTGCTGACTATTCTTTGTTGTCCCTCATTTCAGTGACCCTGAGTTTGAATTTGCCTAGGTTGTGTTGAAAAAGAATATGTTAAAGTTAAGGACACTGAGCACAGTGTGGCTGTACAGGGCCTGAGGTGTACTTTACAGTAGGGGTAAGTCAACATCAGTGCACTCATATTTTTATTTTCTTTTTTCCCTTATTTTCATGTTCCACACAAATGACCCTCAGTTATCATTGTAGGTTTTTTTTTGTGTGTGTGTGTACAGTGATTATGAAATCAACACCACCGATTGTTGGAAATTGGTCAAGGTTACAAGTGCCAAAATTTAAGTCTGAAGCAGCTCATTGAGATAAATGGTGCACTCTTCTCAATTGCCGTAGGTTTTGGATTACAGCCAACTATCAAATGCTATATTTCCTGTATGGGAAGTGTTACCCGTGCAGACAGAGAGAATGTTTATCCGTTGTATATGTACTTAAGCCTGTAAAAGAAAAAAAAAAACTTTCAAATTGCTACAGTATCACAGGGTGCTTATAAATAATTATTGATTCTGATAGAAATGGCCTGCATTTTATCTTGGTCTTAATTTTAGATCAGATGGGTTCACCAGAAGCATTTTTCTGGAGCAGCTTATTTTGCGGAAAAAGAGACCATCAAATTCAAGAGAGTGTCCACATATAATTATGATGAGTGTTACTTTGTGATGGGGAATCTTTCTGAAATGTAACCAGTATTGTATATTCAGTAGATTTCTTTTGTCAAACATTAATTTCCCACATAGTATGTGTATTCTTTATGTGTAGATTGATGTTATTTTTGAACATTTTCTATCTGTTTTGACAAAAATGGGGAGGCTAACATGGTGTCTTGACACTTTGAACTTTGAACTACCTTAAGAGCTCAGTCTATTGGCTGAGATGGGGGGGGGAAAGTGTGCGAATGTTGTAATGGAACCGCTGCTTGAGAACTGAATGAGAAAGATCCATCGTCCAATTACCTGAATTATGGGTGGATACTCTGCTCATTAACAGCTAAGGGAATGAGAATAATTAAAAAGATTTGCAGCACAGGCTTTAAATGGTCTCGCTGCGTTTGCCTGATATAGCTCCAGGAGCGGTGAGATCATGGGCGATTTGGTACACGGGAACCCAGCCGCCATGGGTGGAGATTAAGGGGAAGGGGGGGGAGGGGCATGGGTGTCACCTCACCGGGTCTGTGATTTAAGACCACCCCCTGGTCTGCGATTTGCCCCCCGCATCCGTCCGTTCGTCCGTCCGTACATCCGCGAAAGCAATCCGAAACTCCCCCCACCCCCCCAATTTGCGATTAAACACCCCCCACGGTCCGCGTGCCCACCTCCCCATCCTTAAACGTCAAACGCCGCCTATGCCAGCCGCCAAAAACCGCCGTTAGAAACAATCGCATTTGAGAGAGCGAGTGAGAGGTGGCGCAGATCTGAGGACATTTTGGGAGATATCGGCTATGTGGCCTAGACTGCTAACCTCTGCGTGAGCGGAGTGCGCTAGGAGACCTGTTCGGCTGTCTCCGCCATTGGCAGTCCGTGCACATACCTGTGGCAGGAAAGCCTCGGTCAGGTAGAAATTCTTTGCACCATTAAGCGTGTAAGTGCTCCCAGAAACACTTGCTCCCTCCTTGTTGTAAAATAGGGTTTTAATTAGAGCAATTTCCATGAGTAACAGCGTCGCAATATTGTGGAGATCTTGCACAGTGATGCTCATTTTAAAGATGCTTTCCCAGGAGGAATTGTGCGGTCGAGCGCAAGGCGGGTTCGTCCGGTCAGACGTGGCTTTGCCGTAAACAGATTTAAGGGGCGCGCAGGAAACTGCAGACTAGGCTGCTCTTCATATTTAATGGACGGGGTCCACGACTGTGCGAAACGCCACGGTAACAAACCGAGCCTCCCTTTCATTAAACGTTTTGAGCTTCGATTTTTAATAGTACTGTTAAACGCTGCTGGTCTTGTTTTTTTTTGTTGCTGTTTATCACACTTCTAAATTGGCATAAATATTAGTTCTAATGATTCCAGTCCCTTGGTGCTGGTCCAAGAGTGGTTCTGGGAAGGTAGCAGTGTTTGATTGTGAGCTGCACCGAGCAGGGCAGTGCCAGGATTGGTGCCAGGACCGAGTGCACTGCTGGCAGAATAAACAAGGCTCGGACAATGGACACAGCAAACCCAGAATGAAAACAGGGCCTCAAGACCCAATTCAGGCATCACAGAAGACATTTTAAAATATAAAGTATTTAAATATTTCAGGTCATATCACATCACACACAGTCTCTCTCTCTCTCTCTCTCTCTCTCTCTCTCTCTCTCTCTCTCTCTCACACACACACACATCCTTGATCTGTCTGTGCTATCGTAATTGATCCTATGTAGACACACCACATGTGTGTGTGTGTGTGTGTGTGTGTGCGTGTGTGTGCATGCGCGTACAATTGTACTCACTAAGAGTATTCAATTATTTGTAATAGGGGAAAAAAACTTGTAATGTGTTTGTGCTTGTAAGCATGTTTTGAAACCCCAGATATGCCGTATACCTTGTTCAGTCTTGGTGGAACTTGCTGTGCTTTGACTTGCGCTAAATAAATATTTGTCAGGAGGTGAGGTGGAAACCTAGCATGATTTAGTTTTCCTGCAATTAGAACTTATTTGGGGAAATTGTCTGGTAATTTGGTAAAAATTGTTCGCTGATGTTCAGTATTTATTCATATATCGAATTTCATTCTTCTCCCTCCTTTCATAATCTCACTATAATGGAAGCGAGTCACAAAAATCCTACTGCTACACTTTAACAGCGAGGGCGTTTGTTACGACCGCAGTAAGATGTTCCCCTGCCCTGTTCCCCTGCCCGTGCCTCTGTGATTGAACGCACGTAGAGGTGAAAAGAAAACAAAGTCCTGTTCGGTTTCATGCTTTGGCACGGGTTTTTGGAGCTCCAACTTTCACAGCGCCTCGGTTTTTTCCCCCCCCTCTCAGAGTTAAGAGGCGGCTCAGGCCAAGGGTTTTATTTAACCTCTTTTGAGAAATGGACTGGGGGTGAATTCATAAAGAGCGGGTGCTTGGACAATTTGTCTTTGACAGAAGAGAACATTTGAGGCCACCAGAGGGTGGTCAGCGGTGAGTGGCACAGACTTGCCTGGGGCGTTACCTGCAGGCAACACCAGGTCTTGATTAGCGCAGGACTTATAGGTAAATGTACCGCGTGCCATCTGGACCTGACGAGGGAATTGGGCCGCTCGTGCGGCAGGCCCGTGTCAACGCGACTCGATCCGGGCTGTTTGCGAACAGATGTTCTGTGGTGTGTTCCCACTGAATGGGCTCTGGAGAGAGGACACGTCTATCAGTGGCTGGAGCGTTTCAGGGGAGCAGGAGACATTGACCTTGAGGACTGAACACGTCAATGTCTTGTCTCTCAACAAAACAAGGCCGCTGAGGTTTTTTTTATTTTTAATTTTTAAACGAGCCCTATGAGATTTGTGTTGTCATTGGAAACGTATCTAAAACAAACTGAAATTATGATGGTTTATTTTTATTGTGGCATTTAGATGTTGGCTACTGTTGAGCTCTTTGGTTTTGAATTCATCGTGAATTCAAAACGTACGATGATCCTTATACTCAAAGCTAAATATTTTGACAAAATGATTGCCCAGCAGCTGATCACATGATAGCCTGATCAAAGGCTCGTGCAAGGGATTTTCTGCCATTTCCACTTATTCGCCGTATTGCGCCGTCTTGTCGCAAGCAGCCAGCAATGTGCTGTGATGTCGAAAAGCAGATAGACTAAAAAGCAGCGCTTTCAGCACAAGGCTAAAACAGTGTCCATATCCTTCGTCTCCATCATTTGAGTTCCAGTAATCAATACGCGTTTTATCAGCCAGTTATATTGCATTAATTGAACACCCTCCAGGTAAGATCATTTTGGAGCACTTCCCCATGAAAGTACATGCCATAGGAAATTTATCTATTGGAAAATGTCAAGGCGGACAATTAAGTTTTCATGCAGGATGTAAAAATCGACAACACGTCGGTTGAAAATGTAAGATAGAGTACATGAAATTCACGGGCCAACTTTTCCTCCATCTTTTTGCGCGCGGCGTAGTTACCGGGGGACAAGGCGATAATGGGAAAAGACATGTAGCGTTTTTTAAAGTTGGATTAATCTGGCTTCCAACTGTGCTTACTAAACACTGGCGCTAATGGTGCATTCGTCCGAGTTAATCATCTGCCAGAAGACACACCACGAACAGATACACCGGCCGGGTATACCGTGCACTTACAGTATAGAGATGTCTTGAAATAGTTGCTTAGCGAGACAAGACCATGATTCATTCAAAGGGGAGAAGTTTAATAAAAGCCAAATGGAATTCACCTCCTCTGCGAAGGTGTCATAATGTAATGAACCGAAACTCAATTAGACGGCGCATGTTGTAGATATCGGTTTCTGTATATTTTGTAGCTTCTTGACAAGAATCTATTTTTTTTATTATTTTAAATTAGAATGGGTAAATTCACATATAAATAAGTGTGAAATGCATAAAGCAAATCCCCGAGGCGAGAGGACAGGCTCCGTTTGCTTCGGCGTGACCTGTTGACTGGCATCACACTTTACAGCGAACGCATTCTCATCTTCTCCTGAGCTCGCTTATTATTTATTCAACAAATTTGCTTGCTTTCTTGCTGACAACAGTTGTATTTATAAGACTAAACCCTGCACTGCAAAATGTTTATCACTTTATAAACTAAAGGCTTATGTTTTATGTATGTGCGACGATGAGAGAAAACAGAGCTGAATTGATGTTTACCTAATAAGAAGCAAAATAAGAACCCTAACATAATAGCAGCCCTCGCAAGCAGCCTAGCTTGTAATTCCTGGTGTCAATATTTGAATTGCCGAAGGAAGTTTTGCAGACATGGCATATATAGGAGTGCAGTTTGGTTCTATGTCTATAAAAAATAACATCTGTTGAAGCATATATTAAGTTTGAAAATAACTGTACAGAGATCACCGGGTAAAGTACAGTTAACCAGATGTCGTTTTAAAGTGCCAGATGGAACAATGAAACTGGGATTGGAAATTAAAAGCGCTGTGAA
Source organism: Synaphobranchus kaupii (assembly GCA_029718625.1). Lineage (NCBI taxonomy): Eukaryota > Metazoa > Chordata > Actinopteri > Anguilliformes > Synaphobranchidae > Synaphobranchus > Synaphobranchus kaupii. Next base: position 101,275,444 of record CM056380.1, read on the forward strand.
AGGTCAGATCAATTAAGAAACCTGCGTTGGCTGCCATATGACAATTACGGCAAGTTTAAAGCACTTGAGCGATGGGCTATGCGGTGGCTGTCGCTGGGAGAACTTCTTGGGGGCATTAAACGTGCGCGCAATTGGAAGCTGCACGGACTGGAGTGCATTTACACCAGGTCAGGGTTAATGACCTGCATAGATAAACCAGATAGAACGTCTCACAGCGATGAGGGGGACCTTTGTCCGTCAGTATTAAGAAGCCAATAAATTACTGTCCTGACACAAAGTGACATTGAGATTTACTGGGCACTGAAAGAGAGGTGCATTTTAGGGGAAAATGCACAATTAGACTAATACACGGTGTGTCTAATTGTGTATTTGATCCTCGGTCTTAAAGCCATCCCTGCATATATTTGAATTTATGTTTATGAATTTATTTCAAGCCATTATTCTTCTGGTGGAGCAAATTCACAGTCTTCATCGTTTACGCTTAAGCACAGTAAAACTTTCTCTAATTTAAAACCCAGAGTGCTCCTCATTAAAAGGCACCTACGTCTTAAACTAAAGAACAAAACAATTCCACGTTACCAAGACGAGGCTGTTTGATGGTAAATGGTAAAATGGGACTGAGATTTCAATGCTAGCCTGTCATTCTTTTGTTTTTGTTTACTGCATTATATTGTAGCCTATGTACATTACCAGTGTTTAGAATCTGGTTACTTTTACCATAGTTGCCATAAACCATGTTCTGGTTAAATGCCGTATGGAAAAGGAATAATTAGGTTAATGGATACAAAGATATCTCACAAATAACATTAAAGTATACCAGAAACTCCCTCCATTCTATGATGAGGATATCAAGATTTCTGCTTGATCCAGAGGTATGGGCATAATATCATTAACATAATTCTTTAAGCTTTGTCCACCATTTATGTTTGTTCAAAATCATATAGCCTCTCTGGAATGTGTATGAAATTGCTTAATTTGCAAATATCGAACTCTTAAAAGCACATGTTGTTTGTTTTTGTTTTGATCAATAATGAATATTAACAAATACGGTGTTTCTTATGAGTATATTACAAAATAGTAAACATAACATATGGTCCCTGTGGAGGTTTATGTCATTTTAAGCTCAATGTGTAAATGTGTATTTTTGCATGAAATTCACACTGCTCCCTTAGCATATCTTGGCTCTATGGCACTGCCAATCTACCACAAGGGGGCAGTATTTCCATTGTTGTCTGTCTTGTTCCATTGCACAGCAATTTACATTTATGTTTGCCATTTGCATGTACAGATCAGAAGCAGTTTAGGTTGTTCGTTTATATCATAACATGCAAAAATGTGTTAACAGAAACAATGATAAGATGTTTCCTGTACTTAATGGCTAACACTGAATGCTCACAGTGGTCACATAGACTTGATATGCAGTTTGTGAGTTTATCTTAAATGGACAATCGCTATCCACAAACAACAGCGTCTCTGTTCTTTCCTCAGAAACATTTTGAATGTCTATCGGTGCATTTGTATTTTCGTTTGCATGCCTAAATCAGTCAGTTTCTTCTCATCAGTCTTTCTTCTCATGATTTCTATTTAACCCAAAACTGTATCACTTCTTTTTTGAGTGGTTGAACAGACATGGAAGCTAGTTGGCATTGTGAACTCATAAAATCCTTTTCCTAAACACATTTAACAAGACTATTTAGGAATTTCTTAGACAATTTGCTCTGCCGATTCGTTAAAAGTTCTAGCGTAAGCACTTTTTCCATATGTAAACGGAATTATTCATTGAATTATGATAACATAAATGCAGTGGTAACAGAATTTAATGTAGCACTGGAGTTAAACTTTATTTACTCATAAAAAAAGAATAAATTAATTGAGGTCCTTTTTAATCTTGAAGCTCTATAAAATGATTCATTTGAACTGTGCTATTATATAGAGAGCGATATATGTTGGGTCTGCTAATGTTTCCATTTGCTTGTCCCTAAAATACAGTTTTAATTATAGATAAGAACAACCTGTGATAGCACCAATGCAAAGCTATTACAGAGTAATATGAAGTGCTTATGTTGTTATACTGTAATTTTTTTTAGATTATATTTTCCACATTTCTAATGTTGCAGGTTTTCTTATTAAGATAAAGAATGAAAATAGGCTAAGCCACAGAGCTTTGTTATGTGTCAGCGTGCCTTTACACCTTTGAATCACAGCGCAGACAAAAATAACATTGAAATATACGTGGCATTGCTTGTTTGCAACTTCGTGGATAATAAAGACACATTCTGTCCTCGGGTCTGACTTTACATGGACAGATTTAAGTGCTTATGGTTTATTACCGTCCTTTCCTGAAGCATACAAAAACAGTGAAACGGGTCGTTTTTCTTTGATATCAATTTGTACGGATCCTTAGACTGCTCTTCTGAGTGGTGCTGCTTTGTGAATTCAAGAATTTAAAAACATGTGCACTAGCTAAAATGTGTGCATTATTTTGCAAGGTGCGTATAGTGCACGTTTACAGCAGTGGGGTCTTTTTTCAAGTGTTTTTCCTCACATTGATTGGTAGATTGAGTGACCAAAGTGTTGGAATTAATTAGATAATTTGTATAATAGTCTTGAGGACAGACCAAGCACATAAAGGCATGTGGTGCCCGAACTCCACGCAGGGCATCCTGTGGGCTTCATTGTCCTTGAGGAACTTATCCAGATGTTCAAATGCATTGAAGGCTGACCTCTCACCCGCTCCTAATTATAATTTGAATGACAACATGCTCCAGATCAATAGTTCCCAGTCACAGTTTGAAGATCATGGATAAGAATTTGCCTTGTTGTCAGCGAGAAAAATGCTAATGCAATTAATGTACAATGCAATAATCCTTAAGATGTACAGTTCCCATGGATATGTATGTATATGCATCTACTCCACACGTAGGGCCTAATTTACTAAGACCTTTAGGTTTGCACACGCAAAACTAATAACACAACCAGTGATTGGAGCAAAAGTAATACCATGACCAATCATTGGTCATGTTATTGGTTTTGCGTGTGCAAAAAGGTTTTGCACACACTAAAGGTCCTAGTACATCAGTCCCGTAGTGTATAATACTACTACAAATACTACTACTACAAACATACTGTCCAAATAATAATTGAAGATGTAAAGAAGGATTTCTGTGTTTGCCAACATGGCAAAAGTTTACAGAAATAATAAAAAATATATGTTTTCCGAATTGGTTCAGTTGGAAAAGCAATATTGGACAATCACTAACACCAAATGAGGCATATGATCGTGTCCCTGAGAATGGGTGATGCTCATAGAGGGTTTGGGTGGGTGGGTGGGTGGGCGGGTGACCAGTTGTGTGCTTTCCTTGTTTTAGATGCTTCCCAGGGCAGCACAGTGTGGTCTCCCTGCATTGTTGCAGGCATGACCATGTGCTAGCCAGGGCCTAGTGATGCGTGAGCTTTAGACAGTGTGCAGCGAGCGAAGACTGAGGGACGCTTCGCGCTGCTTCTTGACTGAGTGACATACATACTGTGGCAGAGGAGCTGGATATTGGAAAACACTCAGATTAATGTGTTGAACCCCATTTTCTTTCTCTGACTGTTAGCTTAGTAGGACCTGCAACCTTGGGCTTTGTCCCTTTTTTAAAGTATATACACAGCTCTGTTTCATTCACCACTGTGACCACTGCTCTGCACTGCTGCTCTGATCACTGCTCTGCACTGCTGCTCTGATCACTGCTCCACACTGCTCCCAGTCCCATTTCTCCACACTGCAGCCCTGACCACTGCTCTGCACTGCTGCTCTGATCACTGCTCCACACTGCTGCTCTGATCACTGCTCCACACTGCTCCCAGTCCCATTTCTCCACACTGCAGCCCTGACCACTGCTCCACACTGCATCCCTGACCACTGCTCCACACTGCTGCTCTGATCACTGCTCCACACTGCATCCCTGACCACTGCTCCACACTGCATCCCTGACCACTGCTCCACACTGCTGCTCTGATCACTGCTCCACACTGCTGCTCTGATCACTGCTCTGCACTGCTGCTCTGATCACTGCTCCACACTGCTGCTCTGATCCCTGCTCCACACTGCTGCTCTGATCACTGCTCCACACTGCTGCTCTGATCACTGCTCCACACTGCTCCCAGTCCCATTTCTCCACACTGCAGCCCTGACCACTGCTCTGCACTACAGCCCTGACCACTGCTCCACACTGCAGCCCTGACCACTGCTCCACACTGCAGCCCCGACCACTGCTCCACACTGCAGCACTGACCGCTGCTCCACACTTTTGCTTTCAGTTAATATTTCATCTGTCTAGCACATATTTGTCATAGCATTGACATAGATCTGATCAGTCGGTGGTAATCTGTCACTTGGTAGATCTTTTCTCCCTGTGCATTTTTATTGAAGGAGGTGACTGTTTTGAGTAAATTTGAAAAAGGTTTAAACTCACGAAGCTCATCAATTAAGATCATAAAACCGGCATATGAAAATGCATTTTGAACCTGTGGTTCAATAGCGAAAACAGCAGAAAGTCTCTGGCAGTGTGAGTAATGTAATATGATATACAATTAAAGGGGTGGTTATAATACAATTCTACCTCATTGAGATTTCTCTTGGTAGTCATCACATTTCAGATAAAATTATCTGTATGAAGTTTTGGTGAAATAAGTGGAGGGGGTACCCCGTGTTTGTGTGTGGATGTGTGTTGGTAGAGAGAGACTTTTCATATTCTTTAATAAACCATGTCACCTAAAAGAACTCGCAAGCAATCTGTACAAAGACACATACAAGTAAAATTAACCCCCCTCACCACACACACTCATTGCCAACACACACCTGCCCCCAACCACACAACATCTCACACCCATAGCCCTTTACAACAACCAACAGGTAGTGTGGGAATCTCCCAGGAGACCTAGCAACCGTACACGGTACGTACATTGCATACAATGAACAGTATCCTCCCCCAAAAATACATAACACTGTTGACATCTTTACATACAGCTCTGCTAAGCAAACCAGATTTCTGCAACCACATACAAATTGACAGTTCCCCATCCCTGAGCATACAAACAGCCCCATCTACACACCAGACACTCTGAAATACATCAAGGTCATTCACAAACATACTCATACTCAGCCTTAAGCAGCGCAGAGCAACCCCTTAAACATTAACACTGGGTCTACACTGGCATGTGAGCCATGTGGCCAACTTAGCCTAGCTAAATAGGAAATTAAGCAAGACACTTTTTGCCTTTACCCTTACCAAATACATTGGCCCCAGTATGTGCAGACCCACAGAGCACATTAAGCATAGCAAGGACAGAAGAAACGCAGTTACAACTTCGGTAGAAAGGTATTGTTCTTCAGAGCCCCATGTATCACCCTCTACTGAAGGTCCCCTGACCTCTTGGGGAGAGGGAGTTTGTAAAGCACCCTCCACCTAAAGCCTGCCATACTCTGTCCCCTCAGGTAACACTGATGCTCTCTGCTGTCCCGTAGGGCCTTGATGTTTCTGACCTTTACCGTAGCTGTATAGAAGACATTCCCCTTCGCCTCCTCAAAGCTCCCCAGGCTCGGAGTTGCAAAGGAGCTTCCCTTCCTCTTCCTCCCAGCCGTCCATATCAGCTGAAACTTTGCTGGCTCCTCCCCTTGTGGCTCATTGATATAGTCCAGTATTGGGCCCTGCAATGAGCCCAGCACCTCACTCCTCAGTCTCTTCAGCAGGACCAGTCTCCTCAGATAACCGCTGAGGTGTCTTCAGGCCTGCATTGTCTGGCTGTCTCAGGTGGCCCAGTGTAACAGTTCCAACCCTCACAAGGCGGCTCTGCCGAAATGCAGACCGGATGCAGTCCCGCTGCATCAGTGGGTTGTGACAGATGGGCTCCTCCCACGCCCACACCCCTGGCTGTGCACCCCCCTCTCGAATAGGCCGGAGCAGACCCCGGGCCTTCAGTAATGCACCATAAAAAGGCGGCGGCCCTGAGATTAAGTGGCCCTCCTGGCTCACTCGAAAGCGCTGGCAGTCCAGCTCTGAACTCTCCATAGCCGTGCCCATGTATGACACTTGGGAGAAGAGCCTCTTACATTTTGCCAGCTTGGTAACAGGTGTTGGCACAGCCTCCTCCCAGTTCTTCTTGACCCAGCCCTTCGAGCCCAGGTACACCCCTAGGAGGTTCAGGCCTGCCCAGCTTCTCGGTAGCCCCCCCAGCAGTTTTAGCACTGCTGACTCCCTCCATGCCCCACATAACAGTGCCTCACGCTTGTCCCAGTTGACCTTGCTGATTGACCTTAGCTGAGGAGGCCCTGTCAAACCCCTGCAGACTGTTCTCCAAAGCCTGGATATCCGGCCTGTCTCTGACTAGCCCTGAGACATCATCCGCATAGGGCAGAGATGACTATGACTGCTTCAAAAGCCCATCTCCCGGCCCACTATTTTTACGTAATAAGACGAGAAAGGCAATGGTGTGCAACTGTCCCGACAGAGGACAGCCTTGAATAATGCCCTGCCCCATGTACACTGGCCTACACAGCCCACCAGCTAACATAACCAGACATGAGGCTCCAGCATAGAGCACCTTCACTCCTGCGATAAAACGCTCCCCAAAGCCAAAAGCCTGTGCTGTTTAAAACAAGTAGCTACGGTCCACCCTATCAAAGGCCTTTTCCTGGTCTAGGCTCAGGAGGCCAAAATTCACATCTGATAGCACAGCCAAGTCCATCATGTCCCGTAATAAGTGTAAATAAGTCCAGAATGGTGCGGCCCGGTACACAATATGCTTGATCTCTGTGTATGGTTGTCTCTAGGTTTCCCTTGAACCTGTTTGCAAGTTTCTTATAGGGTTCTTATACTATATCTTAAAATCTATGCAGAGCAACGCCACTGGACACCAGTTCTTCACCTGCATACAGGCACTTGTGCAAAACATACCAGTCTGGTTGTAGTATTCCCTAGAACCTTCTGTAAATCCACGGGCGAGTCAACGACCCCTAGGATGTGACCCAAGGCCATTTGAGAAACAGCTTTGCTCAGTTCCTGAAAGGAAATCCAGTTCAGACTTTTGAACAGGAGAAAGCCTAGGCATTTTTTAAAATAATACATCAGTACAATCAGGATCACTTACATCAGCAGCATGTAATTTCTCATAAAAATTCACAGCCCCCACCTGCATTTCACTCAACACTGACGTGACCCGCCCGTCAGCCAAACGCAAACAATGCATCGGTTTATCTTACCCCCGCCTTCTGTCCAGGCCAAAGAAAAATGAGGTAGGTGCATCCATTTCATTTTTATATAGCAAATCGAGCTCTTACAAGAACCACTTTTGCTTGTTCCTGGAGAAATGAACTCAAATCTATCCTTAAGTCCTCTAAGTTCCGCTGCTGACCAGCTATATTGCACTCAACACACAGTTTCTCAGCCTCTTTTATGCTGTCTGCCAGCCATTTCATCACTCTCCTGGCCTCTGTGGTAGAATAAGTAGTGTACTGCTGGCAAAATGCCTTGCTTAGCATTTGCCAACATCCCACCATAAACTCAAGGAGCCAAAATTCTCCTTCCTCTCTCTCCACTCCAACCAAACCTGTTCAAAACTCGACCAAAAGGAGGAATCTTGTAAAAGCCTCACATTGAACTTCCAGCATGGTGACTGCCGAGGGCCTGGGAGATGGATATATGACACTGCACTGTATGATGATCAGAGGCTGGAGACATGTATGCTTTCACTGACTTGATATGATGGCTGAAATTATAAAACCTGTCCAGACAGGCTGCACTGACCCTGTCTTCGTCCATGTGAAAATCTTTTTATCCGGATGTTTAACTCTCCAGGCGTCCTCTAGATCACACCCGGCTACAATGTCCGTTAGCACTCCTGCTGAACTGGGATGGGGCTCCTCCCCCTCCTAGTCATAAGAGGAGAGAGAGTAATACAATTTACCCTTTAAGTGAGGTAAAGGCCTTATTGCCCACCATTAACGGAGCGGAATGCAGGCTTGGACTGGTAATTAAGTAATCCATGAGAGCAAAAGCAATATTAGACAATCACTAACACCAAATGCTCCTTTGCAACATCGCGCCTCTTTCTTTTCCCAGGGACATCAGTTTAGATTACGCTGGAACTGTTATTCCATCGCGCTCTGAAATGATTACGATTGGGGGGGAGCGCAATGCTTTTGCGCTCAGAACTATTGATTCCAGCTGATTGAGCTAAGTTAAAGGAGAGTGCATGCTGCTATATCGTGTTGGTTTCAACATAGTCCCACCGTCCGTTTCATACAGTACATCCATCAAGAGTGGTTGTTCAGATCCTAGACTTAATTCTAACATTTCAGTCATCAGGATTAGTAAATGAAGATAGTTTAATGTACACTGCAAACTGAGTTGCATGTTTAACTTAATTTCCATTAGCACTTAGGTGGTACCAGTCTAACCTGTGGGTAATGTTATGCCACTGGAGGGGATACCATTTTGATTCAATGTATTAATGTCAATGTGGTTCCTATTTAGAATGGGGTGACCTACCAGATCCCATCCACTTCCTCTGCAGACTTTCCATGGATGGCTTGGATGATGACAGGATGAGTGCAGTTATACGTGTAACTAATATTCTTTTACACTAGATGGACTGTACAAACTGTGAATAGGCTACACCAAATTGCATTGTTCTATGTATATTGTACACAACAACTGAGCTGACCTTCATCAGCAGGGTGGTGTGAAAATTAGGGATGCACCGACTCCATATTTTTAGGGTTCGGCCGAATCCCGAATCCACCAGTTAAGATTCGGCCGAACCCCGAACCGAATCCCGAATCCCGGCAGTAAAGGAGTAAAATAAATAAAACAATTAAGTTCCTTGTTCAAATACATAGTCTATTTTCCATTTTCAACAGAACATTTCAGCATATGTGAAATGAAAACATCAACATATTGAACTCAAATAAATATATTATTTTTATATTATTTTCTTTATTTTTTCCTGTATTAGTGTTTTAGGAGGACTGCAGCAAAGTTTTCATGCATGGCTTCATCAAATTAAAACCGAAGTAGGCCTAATAGATGGTAGTTGAAAAGGGACGTGAGAGTAGCCTAGCTACGCAACAGCTAGAGCCGTCTCGTTATTAAGCTGCATAAACTTGCAGTTTTAATGAAAACATATGGAATCTTATGCTGAAATTTGGCATAATGTGGTTTGTTACATTACACCATGTATAGCCTATAGGCAAACAGACTATACATTTGCTTTCATAAATCAATTAAAACTGTGACAGAATGTCGCCAGTGGTGCTTAACAGTCTCTTAACTTGGCACAGAGGTTGGCTCACGTAAAAATAGCGAGCGGTCGTTAATAACTCCAGCGACATCGTCCGCCTCAAATGGAATGTGAAGCGACCGTTTTAAAATTATAAAACATAGCTTAGCCTACATGATTGCCTTTTCAGTTGGATAGGCTACACGGGCAATAGTTCTCAATATTATTTAGATCTATACAATACGTTTGTAAATACTTCACAATCGCTGTTTTTGAGACACTGTCTGTTGTAGCCTAATGACCAATTTGCTTGCTAACATTAGGCTAGCCTACATTTTAGATTCAGCCAAATCCCAAATAGAATCCAGAATCCCAGAAGTAAAAAGTGAAATAAATAAAACAAAGGTAACGCAAGTCCGTGAGACACTAGCGTGTTTCCAGAGCCATGGCTCTGCGTGTTTCTATGGACCCATTCTAAAAGAGTCCCTAACAACCAAGGGATTCTGGCGCGATCAGAAAGTGAACAGCAATAGAATAAAAAATAACCAGGCATGACCACGTCCCCATCACAGTAAATAAAGGTAGCATACAATATAATACTGGCTGCGCTGTAGGTGCCAGGCAGCAGAAAGAGTGGGATTTCAACTGAATAGCCTGCAATGTATCGCATCAGCGCTCACGCGCAACACAGAACGTTACATTGAGATTGCCTTACTGCAACAAAGTAAAAAAAAAAATTAAAAAAAAAGATGGGACAGACACGCCTTCAATAGCATGCATGCTTTATTATATCAAAACCGTAAATACAAGTAGCCTAGCCTATAAGGCACATTGTTAACTTATAGGAAAGTGAAATTAAGCACTAGCACTAGTCCCCGCCGCCGGGGTTTACATGATCTGATCACCGCCATCCTGATTTTCTAACGCTTGTGGCTCTGATGTGTTTGAGGATTACATTGTTTATTCATCCCATTCAATAAGAAAATTCAGCGTCACACCCTGCGCAAATCTAACGGCAGCTGAGCTGACTTGGTCCACCACGCTGAGCTGGTGCCCGAAGCACAGTGCGTGATCTGCGTATACGGAGGGGGCGGGCCTGTTTAATACTGTTAATTAAATCCACATGGGATTCGGATTCGGATCGGGTCCAGTTTTTGTGAAGGATTCGGCCGAATCCCGAACCCGTGAGAAAGGACCGAATCCAGCGGAATCCCAACCCGAATCCTGGATTCGGAGCATCCCTAGTGAAAATGCCTTTGAGTGAATGCTATGAGACTCAACAAGTGCATTCTCATCGACAATGGTGGAAACCGTTGCAGCGGGAGAACCTGGTGAACCAGTAGGCCGCAGTGCAGACATTAGCTAAAGTCACTCTTCAGAGATATTGCTTAGGACATTGGCACCACCTAAATGGAACGAGCCTGAACTCCAGATGGCAAGGGAAGGCCAGTGCTCTCGTGTGCAGTCTGGATAGCTTCCACCACCCATCTGGACGGCTGCGCCTTGGAAAGGGCTTCCCCAGCTGTTTGCACAACCAAACAGACAAATAACTATTCCATCTTTCCAGTGGCACAGGAAGCTTTCGATGGGCCTCATCAAGACTCGTATTAGACAGAGACTGTGTTCCAATCCTCTTATAATGGTAATGGGTAGATTGCATATAACACAGAGGCAAAGTTCGCAATGGCTAAGCAGCCCACTGCAATGTGGCACTCGCTCTGTTTTAGTGGATCAGATTTCCAATAAGAAAAGGGTCTTTTTGGGAAGGTTCTTAATGCTTAATAGAGGGCTGGAAGGGAGGCTTTGAAAGAACCTACCTAAGAAAGAAGCAAAATACATGGTGTACAGTGACTAGGTTAGGGGTGGGAATCAAGAATCGGTTCCCGTTAGGAACCGGTTCCAAGTTGTCCGATTCCTCGGAATCGTATGCCTTCGAGCTTATCGATTCTCTTATCGATTCCAGCATGTATTCCCGACAGCTATGCATAGCAAAACAACGTCACATCATGCGCGCTGTCGTTTTTCATTCAGACAGCGCATGATGGCAGGCAGAGTTTGGCGCCTCGTCTAAAAATATAAAATAAAAAAAATTTAATGTAAACGTCATTTTTTAAAAACTAATACTACTGCTACTATCATTTAAAAACCAATAGAAAATGTGTTCGCGTAAGCTCCATTTTGTGATCCGTCTTCGGAATTGATCAACTATTCAGAACTAGCCTATAACACATTTGTGGAGTGTGTGGATTTCCCTCGGAAGTCTATAACCAACTACAAGTGTAAAACTACAGTGTTTTGATTGGCGGTAGACTAATCTGACAACAATTGCCTGCTTGGCGACGCACAGCTGAGTAGCCTAGATTTGGAAAGCGAATAACTAACCTAAATTAGCTAAATGATAATCTTCAATCTTCGTCATCTTCAGCTAATAAGAGAAGCCAGCTTGCCTCAGGTAACATTAAAGATCTCATCTTTCTTCCGTGTAAATGTATAGGCTAAATGAGATAGGGGAGAATGGTGACAGTTGAAACCGTTCTGATAACAGAAACGTTACAATGCAGCTTTATGAAACACGCCTAGGAGCGTAACTAACTCATAAGTAAAGTTTGCGATCTTCGTTAGAGAATGAAACTACTAAATATCCCAATCACAGAGCAGCGGTTAAACAACAATATTTTAGCCATCTTTTTTGACATAACGTTAAACTGCTAATTTATCATCTCTTCTCGCGTCCTTTTTCATTATTTTACGGTGTCTCTTATTTTCTTTGATGTCTGATATTTTTAAGCACTTGTATTGATCAAGCCAAATTACATTTATAATGCCATTTCAGTTTACAGAATTATACAATTCAGACTTTTATTGGATGCTCTGCCACTTGTCCAGGCATAAATATAGCAGATAAATATTTTCCATGATATGACTAAGAAATATGAATGAAAAACGAATGCTTTATACTTCATAAATATTGTGTCATTGAATCCATTTTAGATGACCACCCAATAGTAATAGTTGGTCTTTTAATAGCCTGGGAGCAAATAATATTTAAGGAATCGATAAAGAATCGGATCGATAAGGGGAATAGATAATGGCATCGGTATCAATAAAATCTAACGATTCCCATCCCTAGACTTGGTAGGATGGAGGTAGTGCATTCCCCTTTAGAAATTACAGAGGAGTGGGTGAAACTCAAAGGCTACCTATATTAATTGGCATACAAGGTAGGTATGGTGTTAACGTACATCTTTATCTTCTATCCCTCTGACACTGGAGAACGTTTGGTACTATAATTTCACATTGCTCAGGAGTTCCAAGAGCCCTACCTAAGGCTTCTGTGTCATTATTTGGCAAGGTCCACATCTTCAGAAGACAAAGCTTTGTGTGGCACAGTATACAAGGAGGTCCTGGCATACTGGCAGCATCGAAAACTGGTTTGACGAGCAACAGTAGGTTGGAGAACGAGGCTACTTTCATGCTTGTAGAATGCTGAAAGTGTATGACCAAATATCCATCTTTTTTTATTATTCCCCCAATTTGGAATGTCCAGTTACATACAGCCGCGTGCTGGCTATAATCTGTGCAGCTGATGGAGTAGACCAACATGCACTCTCCTCTGAAGAATGTGATGTCGCCAGCTGCTTCTTTTCACACCAAAGCCCACAAACCAGGCATGCACAGACATAATACAGAGGAAGACGGTTCATGTGCAGCTTTAGGCATCAGACTGGGTGCATGATCGACCAGCAGGTTGCTAGAGCGATAAGAATCCTCCCTAGCCCTGGGCTTTGCCGCCACTAGCTACGTACAGTACATGTAGCCCTGCAGGGCTACTGGTTACAGCCAGCCATGGCATGGTTAGGATTTGATCCAGGACTGTGCGGCCCATCCATGCACTAGTAACAGGATGAACCACCCAACAGTCCCATGTCTGAACAAGTCTGAGATGTAAAAGACAATGTCAAGAGACCCAGGCAGTCAAGGAGAGATGTGACTGTTCCCATTTTGAAGTACCTGGTCAATTCTGCTCTATCACAAAGACACCCACCCAGCACGTGTGAGAGAGTAGGGTGTCTGCTTGCACTTGTCTCCAGGGGATACGAACCGGCAGTTATCTAAGCAATTTAACACATTAATACTTTGGAGTGTCAGCCATGCTAGGATTGTGTCCAAGCCTTTGATGTAAGTCTGAAGAAGGTTCCAGAGATTGCCTGGTCTGGACCACTGTGGATTCAAATACCCCACCCTTGAAGGTGAGCCTTAGGAACTTATGGTATGTTTGTGCACCACTGCTTGCTTAGATGGATACGCTGGAATTGTTAGTCACTCTAGAAGCAGCTGAGGTCCAAACTTTAATGGGACCAACAGGGGAGTTGGAGGAGGAGCAGATGGCCCTTATTTACAGCTACCCTTAGACAGGGATACCATGGCTCTCCACGACAGGATGGATGCCTCTGAATGAATATGGGCTCTGAATACAACAGACAGTCATCAGGGCTCTGGTCATGGTGCTGACAGTGTAATCCAGTGGAAGAGCAGTGTTGGATACAGTACTATAGATGTGCTTGGATTGCCTGAGTAGCATATACGTACATGTCCTAGGTTACTATCAAAGGTCCTTCTGATGCTTTTCAGAAAACGGATTGATGTACCTCACCCAAAACGCATAGCAAAGCACCAGGAATGCACCTGTCTGTTGGTGGTATCTGAAAGCCTAATGAGTCTGCGTTAGGTATGAAAGCCCAGGACTGATACAATGGCATCCCATTTGTGGAGAGTGCAGCCATGCATCATAACTGTTTGCATCAAATCTTGATCGTAAGTGCCAAATTTGCATGTACACAGTCATCCAACGTACCTCTTAGTTTATAGTTAACGAAGTGTTGAGGCGAGTGTGATAGATCCAGGAAGTTCATACTGTTTGCCTAACTTGACTGCTGCCCCAGAGTCAAAAAGTGGACACAGTTCTACACCTAGCCTGCGGTCAGCAGGTCCTTGCATGGAAACATCTGACGTTCATCTCTGACGACGAATGTGCTGATGAAGCACAAGCTTCAGGGACAGATATGGAAGTTTTCCTCCAGTCAGTCATTGCTAAAGGAGGCACGTGCTCTCTATCTGATCCCATGCAGACTTTCTTGTGAGCATGACACAGGGTTGCAACTCAGAATGGATACAGACAAACACAGGATAGGAAAATAAATGAGAATTCCTGTGAGTTATACCGAAAATCCTTAACTGGCACCTGGTATTTATGGGGGCATAAATTGTTCTCCTCACCATTCTGGGGCTACATTGATATTAACGCCTCACAAACAGTATCTCTGCCTGTGGTAGGAGCTGCCCAACTACTGTACTGCGATAAATCTAAATTATTTGTGTGTAGTAGATAGATTTCTTTTCTATTTGGTCATTAAATATATCCAGATATCAATCAGTTAAAACAGAAGTCAAGCCTTTCAGTCAAGCATTCATGAATTGATGAGTATGTTGCCGTTTTATAACAGGCATATTGATTATTTGCAAACATTGTATTTCCTCCATAAAAGAATAGAGAATGCAGTATGAAAAATTGTAACAAAACTATGATAAAAAACAGCTTCCAGAATCCCCTTTCGGTACTGACATTCAGTCAAAGTATTTTCAGTTAAAGTCATTTCTGTGGCTAACATGGCATGTATATGCATGGCATATTTATGTTCTATTTTCCACAGGGTATTTTAACATCATTGTCACTCTGAGGAACCCCGAAAACAGATTGGCCTGCATTTACTTGTGTCAGTCAAGCAATTTTCTATTAAAATATTTATTCATATTACAGTTTACAACCATAAAATGTATGTCATCTGCCTTTTGATCTCCTGAAGAAAAAAAAAGATATATATACACTACCGTTCAAAAGTTTGGAATCACTGCAACATTTTTATGTTTTTGAAAGAAATTGATACTTTTATTCACCAAGGTAGCATTAAATTGATCAAAAAATACAGTCAAGACATTGATAATGTTACAAACTACTATTTCTATCTCATTCCATTTCTACTTTAGCAATTGTAGCCATTTTTACACATAGCCCCCCCCCCCCCCCCCCCCCCCCCCCCCATTTTAGGGCACCAAAAGTAATTAACATAACTTTTAATAAAGTCATCATATTTCATATTTGGTTTCATATCCTTTGCATGCCATGACTTCCTGATGTCTGTGACCCAACAATATCAAACAACTCATGATATCTCATTTTCAGGTACTCTTACAAGCGATACTATAACCTCTGGAACACATGGTTGGCTAAATGGCTGTAAGTAATCAAGGGTCTGAGGTATCAAACGAGCCTCAAACCATCACTCTGCTGCCAGATATGCAATAGATATGGATGGATCATTTAAAGGGTTGTTTCTCCTGACCTATTTTTCCATAGAGAGTTCAATAGGAAAATGAGTCAGGAGAAACAACCCTTAAAGTGATCCATCCATATATACTGCATATCTGGCAGCAGTGTGATGGTTTGAGGCTCGTTTGATACCTTAGACCCTTGATGACTTACAGCCATTTAGCCAACCATGTGTTCAGTAATGTACAGCTTAATCTAGTCCCATGCCCCAATTCCCATAGAGATCCATTCAAATGCATAGAGGTTATAGTATCGCTTGTAAGAGTACCTGAAAATAAGACATCAAGAGTCTTTTGATGTTGTTGGGTCACAGACATCAGGACATCATGGCATGCAAAGGATATGCAACCACATATTAAATATGATGACTTTATTTCAATTTATGTTAATTACTTTTGTTGCCCTAAAATGGGGGGGGACTATGTATAAAAATGGCTACAATTGCTAAAGTAGAAATAGTAGTTCATAACATTATCAATGTCTTGACTGTATTTTTTGATCAATTTAATGCTACCTTGGGGAATAGAAGTATCAATTTATTTCAAAAACATAAAAATGTTGTAGTGATTCCAAACTTTTGAACGGTAGTGTATATGTATTTTTGAGGTATGCTAGGGATCATTGTTTTGCCAATCGATCCATTTGCAACTATGTTTTGGCCAGGGATACCTGGTTTTTGCCTAAAATGCATTGGTACTTGCTGGAGTTCATGGTTCCATTGACCTTAACAAGAGCCCCAGGACAAGTAGATGCAAAAGTACACCATAACACCAAAGATCCAACAACAATATTACACTATAAGTATGGCATCTTTTTCAAAATACGAATACTTTTTCTGACGTCATACCCACCCTTGCGTGGCCAAAAAACCCAATTTCATATCTGATGGTATGGTCTGATACACCTGGTTCCAACGGAAGTTTCTGAAATTGAACCTTGCCTTCTAAGGGGATAAGTATGCCCAAACCATGCCAGAACATGCTCCCCAGAGTATTGTGGAACCACCAGAAACCCTTCACTGTTGCAACTGAGCACTCAGGCCTGCTTCTTTAGGTGTGCACCACACATGCACTCATCTGTTTGTTCATTTCACCATATGGCATTTCTCCACTGCTTGGTAAACCTCGCGCACATGCATTGCCAGGTGTAATGAGACACTGAGCATGCTGGGATTCTCAATTGCGTAATGAACTGTGGAACCACACCTATGTGGAAGTACCTGCTTTCAATATAGTTTTTTGGCCCTCATTTACCCCATTTAAGTGTTTCGGCAGCCATACCACTATGCAATCTGCGCCTGCTGAATGGCTGAAGCTAAGCAGGTTGTGGGCTTGGTTAGTACTTGGATGGGAGACCTCTGGGGAAAACTAAGTTGCTGCTGGAAGTGGTGTTGGTGGGCCAGTAGGGGGCAGTCTTCCCTCTGGTCAAATAAACCCCAATGCCCCAGTGCAGTGATGGGGACATTGTGCTGTAGGAGATGCCGTCTTTCGGATGAGACGTTAAACCGAGGTCCTGACTCACTGTGGTCATTAAAGATCCCATGACACTTATCGTAAAGAGTAGGGGTTTCCCCGGTGTCCTGGCTAAACTCCCAACCCAGGCTCTTTCAATCTGCCACCTAATCATCCCCCAGTTTAATTGGCTAAAAAAATTATTCTCTCCCTCTCCACCTCAGCTGATGTGTGGTGAGCATACTGGTGCAAAATGGCTGCCGTTGCATCACCCAGGTGGGTGCTACACATTGGTGGTGGTAGAGGCGAGTTTCCCCCTCATCATTGTAAAGCGCTTTGAGTATCTAGAAAGGCGCTATATAAATGCCATGCATTATAGATGTTATTGTACTTTCATTTTTTTCCAATTTCAATTCTGCATTTGTTTTGATCGGCTCCATGACTTGCAACAGCAGGTTCAACATTTGAATCCTGGGCCTAAGCACACTTTTTTTTTTTTTTCTTTCTGCGAAGCACATCTTTTCTCATTGCAGAGCCAAACGTTAGCGTCGTAGACAACAGGAGTCAATATAGATTTTCTGAGCAGAAACTTTAGTTCATGCTAAGTACTGGCAGCTATACTGTAGAAACAGCGCAGTGCATTGGAACACTGCTCATTTCTCATGTCTGGTGTTTGTCAAAGAGTACTAATCACACTGTCAGGCTAGACTGGGACTACAGCTGTAGGGTGATCTTCAGCTCTGCGGCTCTATTTGCCGCAAGCCCATGTGTGTGCTAGTTTCTGTAGTCTGAACAACTGCAGCTTGTTTTGCATCTGCACTTTGAGTATATATTTTCATAACGTACATGCTTTTGCATGCTTTGATTTGTATATATATATGTGTGTTGTTTTTTTTATCGACTTTATTTAAGAGGGACAACAATAAAGAGAGCAATGTCTCTATTTTGGAATGTGGTCTTGTTAAAGGAAATAATGCATTTCTATACTGATTTTAACTCCTGAAATTTATATCCACTGGAAAATAAATAAGTAGCCTTGAGAAGGAACCATTTATTTTTAAGCCTTTTATTTGGAGGTTAAAAGAAGTTACACAGTACCACAGTGACTGATGATTTCTTTCATAATTAACAAGATTTTGAAAATGATGCTTCAGCACTCCTTACCACAACTGGCCATAGCCTTATTTGTCTTTATTTCAAACTGGTAGCTGCCGAAATGGTTCAGATGTGAATCTCAAATGGTCAAAACGTGTTTGAAGTGGTGATCTATAATTGTAATTTAGCCTTATAAAACCCGCAAGAGTGTAGCTACTTCATTGTTGCTTATTTTGTAAATCATCAACCCACACTCACAAAGAAACAACCTGTAGGCAGTACCCGAAAGTGGGGTCTTAGTCCTTTGAACCTAGTCTCTTTATTTTATTGTAAAAGTCCAGGGAGTACACAGATGCTTACAGCAGAGCAGTGAAGCATCACTTCACTAAGACTCTTTACAAAAAGCTCCCTTCAGAAAATGGTGAAATGTACGATCTGCCCTGCCCTCCGCTGGGCTAGGCAGGTCAAGCCATAACTTGGTTGTGTGGGATGCGGAGGATGGCCATTGTCTGCCTGCGTTGCTCCATCTCCATACAGAAAAGCTGCAGGTTTTAGGACACCCCTGCTCGCCCGGTACCTGGAAAACGAATGCATGAGAAAATATGAGAGTGAATAACTGAATGAAAAAAACTCAATACAATTTACATAATTGTACATAGGCTGTGTATTCTAGTGTTTCAAATTGTATTAGCATATTATAACCATGCAGAAATTGTGTAGTCAATAGGATAGGCATGGAAATAGATTCTCTGTTGAGGTATTAAAAATTACATCAGCCACTGCTGCTACAACGGCTACTCTTGCTACTACTGCTCATAACATTATTATTATTATTATTATTATTATTATGTGTTATTATTAGTATTATCATCATCATAATCTTTATAAGAGCCACCCTGTTTTTTCCCCCCCTGAAACTGCCTCAAGGAGTGTGTGTACTTGTCAGAGCAGAAGTGACAGATCTGCTTTATCCGGTTTGTTCAAAGCTTCTCCAAAACCACTAGTACTGAGGTGTGTAACGCACTGAAGGGAGGACATCTCGGCGCGTGTGATACGTGCTCTTCCCACTGTAGATATGGACTTTATAGTGCTGCCCGCTGTGCTGCGTGCAGTGTGGCTAGATCACCTGAATGTCTCTGTTTCACACACATAATCAGACGGTCTAGAGAGAATTCCTAATGCCATTTAATACAGTCATTCTCCAGTTTCATGTCATTCTATCTGATGTAAGTCAAATAGCCACTTTCTTTTCATGCAGAGTAAATCCACTGAAAAACACCCCGACACCTTTTAAACATTTCTATAGCATGGCTCTACTTTTTCCGTGTGTGTGTGCGTGCGTGCGCTTGCGTGTGTGCATGCGTGTTTTAACAGTACTAAAAATGAGGTTAACCTTCAGCTTCAAGTCTATTTGTTGCTGGGAAGTGAATGGAATGCTGGAAGGGATGGTCGAAGAGAGGGACAACTGGAGGCGGGTGGGGGTGTGTATGCTCCATCTTCTTACTCTTGTGTGTGTGAGAGAGAGGACAGGACGCACTAACACAGCAAAACAGGTCCTCCCTGCGTGTGTTTCCTGTCACTGCTGGAGCCCCCAGCAAACGGCAGCATAGAGACGCGTCCAATTAGGGACTTAGTGCGTACGAAGATCAACGAACTCAACAAGTAACCAATGCCAATAACTGCATTGTACAGATACGCTGTTGTGTCTGGCTGTTTTGATCTGTTCGTACAATCCTTTTCTACATGACGTATACATACATGCATGCAGTGCCCTCCATAAGGTTTGCATTTGCATTTCTTTCTTGATTTGGCTCTGTACTCCACAATTTTAGATTTTGAATCAAACAGTTCACACGTGGTTCACAAAGGAACTGCCCAAGATCCAAAGCATACCACCTTATCTGTGAAACATGGTGGTTGGGGGTGTTATGGTTTGGGCGTGTATGGCTGCAACAGGTACTGGCTCACTTGTCTTCGTTGATGATGTTACTGCTGATAGCAGCAGCAGAATGAATTATGAAGTGTACAGAAACATCTTATCTGCTCAAGTTCAAGCAAATGCCTCCGAACTCATTGAACGGCGCTTCATCCTACAGCAAGACAGTGATCTCAAACATACTGCTAAAGCAACAAAGGAGTTTTTCAAAGCCCAAAATTTGAAAATTCTTCACTGGTTAAGGCAGTAACCGGATCTGAGTCCGATTGAACATGCATTTTTCTATGCTGAAGAGAAAACGTAAGGCAACTAGACCCCAAAACAAGCAGGAGCTGAAGATGGCTGCAGCACAGGCCTGGCAGAACATAACCAGAGAAGATACTCAGCACCTGGTGATGTCTGTGGGTCGCAGTCAGGCTTCAAGCAGTCATTGCATGCAAAGGATATGCGACAAAGTACTAAACATGACTACTTTAATTTACATAACATTAATATGTCCCAAACATTATGGTGCTAAGTATAAAATGTGCTGTCATTTCTACATAGTGAAACCAAAATGTATACTAAATGTATAGTACCCTTCACTAAATGCTGATAATCTGCATTTTAAACACATTGTTTGATTACAAATCTAAAATTCAGGAGTACAGAGTCAAATCAAGAAAAAATACGTCTGTCGTAAACATTATGGAAGGCACTATATATTACCACCAGAATTTCTTTTTAATTGAGGCTGCTGTATTGTTCAATGGGTTAAGGCACCACACTGGTACGTGGATGGGCCTCACGGCCTCGGATCGAATCCGGACCGTGCCAGTGCCGACTGTGGCCCGTAGCTCCATAGAGTGAGGGTTCCGTTGGATAGATGTCCGTGCGCATTACTATCTAGTGGCCCCTGCTGGTTGATTGAGCGCCTGTTGAATGCAGTCAAAACACCGTATGAAAGGTCCCTCCTCTGACTATGATCTATATGCAGGCTTAGCTGTAGTCTGCTGTGTGAAGAGAAGCGGCTGGTGAGCCCGTGTGTTTTGGAGGAGAACCGCGGATGTCTACACTCTTCCTGATTGGCAATGGGGTTTGCGCAATGTACATGGCCACAGTTGCAGATGATTGGCTATTCCAAATTGGGGTGGGAATTGGATATGGTCAGCGTTGGGTGCCAAATTTATAAAAGCAAAGAAAAGTATTTTTAAAGAAATGTTCTTAAATTCACGTGTGCCTATATCCTTATTTACTGTATATGTACATCCATACATTTGTATTTCTTCTATTTGTTATTATAATTGTACTGTAGAAAAATGTGTAAGTACAGTGATTGCTGATGTTTTTGAATCGGCTGTCTGTTTTTCTTACAGTTCAGGAGTAACTAATGACTAATAACGTATCCATTGCATTTGTGCATAGGTAACTGCCAAATAGTTCTATTTTATTTTCCAAGATAAAACATTCACACATCACCAGATGGTCATTTTTCCAGCTAACCTCTTATCTCAAGTCTTGCAAATTTTATGATGGTGTCTCTGGATTATCCAATAATCTTATTTTCACTTTGTAAATTCTGATAGTAATAATATTATTATGAACCACAAACATTTATTCCAACCTTTCCGCTCCCCCGACCCACAGTTTGGAAAAAGCCGGTTTTGAGAATATAAAGGCAGGAAACCTCCAGTCCTCAAGTGGGTGCTGATCACTGTTGTGCACAGTAATTTATCTCCTCTCCCTGGTGAAGAGGTTCAGGTACTGTTATGTACTACTATTATTTTCTGCATATGCAGTACAGGAAAACGATTCCCAAGTATAGCTATACTTGCAGTTTATGTGATTTTATATAGAAAATACTCTTTATACCCACATGTATCATAAAGTAATAAGCTATTATACACTGTGGGGCACTGCATTTGCTGTAACTGTGAAACTATGGTAGCAGATTTATAGTTCTGTATGGTAGCAAATCTGTGTTAGAAGTAGTATAATTCAGAATAGAGTATTGCATGACCCAGAGTAGAGCCTTCTTTATACATTTTCATATCTACCTCAATCATTGTGATTTTCTTTATATCGTGCTGGGATCAGGGACGTTCCAAAACTTTAGGCTGCTTCTTATTGTGATTATTTCAGGGTCATTAAGTTTATGGTTGAATGATGGTATCAAAATTTGTTACTGGGTTAAAATGTGTAGGTCAGGTGTGTGGCCTGTACAGATTCAACCCCTCTTAATATTTGCACTTTGCATAAACGAGGGGCGAACGTGCATTTCACCCTAATTTACTTCCTAATCCGCCCCGGTAAATGAGTGCCAGCTCCTGCTGAAGATGATTGTTTGTTGCCAGTCGTGTTACAATAGAACACATCTGTATTTTCACTGCGCAAAAGCAATTTTGAGCCTAATCTGATGTTGTTTTAGTTGCGGGTTTCGGCCAAACAAATGCTCCTCGTTTACTGCACAATATTGTTTCAGCCTGTGCACTTATTGCTTCTTCTACATGGCCGGGTAAAAACTCCCTGTCAGAAATACTTTTTTAGTTAGGTCCCAGCGCTCCGAGCACGCTGAATACCGAGCCTAACCAGACTGCAAGTAAACAAGGCTTTGGTTCTTTAAATAAAACATTTGTTTGCGATTGAGGCTTCGTGATGCGAACAGCATGACCTGTTTAACCGGAAGACTCTAAACACACAGTCACTCCCATCTCAGAACTAGATTCCATTTCTCTATCCTCCAACTCTCAGCCTATGTATATTCCATGAGAACAAATTTTTCTGACAACTTGAGTGATAGATTTGTATAAGGGCTGAATGTTTTTTTTGACGAGGCCTTGTCGGAGCGACATAAATTGCTATTAATAAAAATTTTAACAATACATGCCAAATGAATTTTTTCTGTTAACATGGTAGCAGAGGGAGAGAAATGGTGTGTGGTGTACTACTGTGGGAATAGGGGCACGGCTGAAGTGCATTGTGCACAAAGTCAACACCCCCCTCCAACACACACACACACACACACACACACACACACTCTTTATGGGACTACAAGTGTGCGCTCATGCCGAATAACTGGAAGACTAACTTTCTGCCGCATAATACTACAGCATTTTACAATTTACAGCGATGTCTGGCACCTATTATTTATTCAGCCAAATACAGCATAAAGTGCTTTAAGACACTAAGTCCAATTGAATTTTTTTGTCAGTGAATGTCCGGTTGCCTCATCACCTGCATCATTTATTATATTCCAGGGGTAACATTTTTTGCATTTCTCTAATGGATATTTCTCACCAGTATTGTTCAAAACTCGAAACGGCAGTGTGTTTGGGTGAAATGCGTGAGGCACAAAAATGAACTGCTGTCAAACCAAACTGATTCCAGTCAACTTCCCCCTTTTCCCCATTCTTGGCAGATTCTACTATCAGACATTGTCAATTGTTAATGTACTTATTCTGTTTAATTGAAGATTAATTGCACAGCTGCTTAACATATTTCCAATTCACAAGGAAGGACGGCGGGCTTGGATTGCAGCCTTGGCACTGCATTACCCCCTCACAGAATTTTGTCTTGGGCTCCGGCTGAAATAATTAAACGTGCGCATGTTTGAAGGCGGGATTACAGTTGTCTAATTGTGGTCTGGGTTGTCATGGAGACTATCAGCCAATCAGTGAATAAACACCCTTACTTGGCAGTGTTTGGGTAAAATAAGGCTTTGTGTAGATGTCAGATGGAGATTTATGATGGTGAAAATGATTGAATTTGGCAGGGAAATCAATAGGCTGACCATTCCAGACTTTGTGCTTATTTTGATAAACAGCCTGGTTGATGTAACCTGCCCGGGATCCTGTCTCTTCATCCATTTGTCTGGAATCAATTGACTTTTATAAAGTTTGTGAGGTATTCAGCACTGGGTGGTTAGCCATTGTTTACATGACCTCATGATGACATTTTATCATCCATGCTTTTTTTTGTAGCAGCAAATGTCAAATCATTTGAATCAAAGTTAAGGATTTGGGATGCATCAAAGAGTGATCCTTGTAATGACCCACCGTGAAAAGCATTGTTGGATAATTAAAAAAATATTTAATAATATTATTGCTGAATGCTGGAGGTGGTGCTATAGTAATGCTATATAGGTAGAGGTAATGTAGAAATATAGCAGAAACCATAGAGCGATAGCTATATAAAACGGTTATATGTATAGGTTTTTGGTCCCTAAGTTAGATGTAAATCAAATCAAAGTGGTGCAACAGAGTTGTGAACTACCCCCACCCCCCCCCCCCCCCCCCCCACACACACACACACACACACACACACACACACACACACCCATGCCCCATATGCAAGTACATGTTGTGCATGGAGTGCTGCAGAAAGCTTATAACTATTGATTAATTCTAAACATTATGTAATATACATTTTAAGCAGGTGCAGTTTCATGTGTTTTATTGTATTTTAATGCCTATGAACAAGATAGAAAATACTGCTTATTTCATCTAACTTTTTTTCTTTGAACTTATGTAATTTTTTTCTATATTTTTCTTTCAGTGCTTATCTGAGTTTGTAATCACATCCTCGCTGTTTTGTGTACGTCATCCCGTCCCCTTTCGGCGGACCGCCGCCAAACACATAAAGCAAAGGGGGAAAAAAAGGAGCATATTACACTCATTTTCAAATTATAGAGCTTCACCATCATTTCTCTTTCCAAACACACCTACATTCCAGCAGAACTTGCTCAATTAACTAACGGAGAGGGGCAAACATTGCATAAAGTCAATAAAAATGATCCCCTTCAGGGCACGCATTACCATTGTTGTGAAGCAGGTTAATACACTCCGAATAAGACTTCTTACATATTGAAATATGCCGGTGAGGTATGCTCAGAATAAGGAGAGCTTGTGGTCTGCAGTGGCTGAGGGTTAATAAAGCAAACTGCATTCCTGGGGTTTTCACATGCTTCTCTGAGTCTCTCAGAGCCAGTATCAGTGCACTGACTATAGCAGACTTCATATAGATGCGACGCATACACCAATTTGCACTATATAGCTATCGAATATGTATTTTCTATACAGGTGGTAGAAGTTTCTGGGGCCAGGTTGAGACCCTGGGTTTAATTTCACATTTAAAGAAAGGTTAGATGCAAAAGTGTAAAATGTTGCCAACAACAATAATTGTCTGTTGGTAATATAACAAATTATTGGGAAACACAGTGGCGCATAGCATCTTTTGACGTGTATTTCCTTTAAGAGTCACAAATAGTCGATGCTCTGGTGCATGCACACAGTCACACACACTGACACACAGAACACGGTGAGCCGGGACTGGCTCCTCTGTTTGAGCTGGGAGCGGGTGGGTAGTCCTCTGCCCTGAACCTGCAGCTTGGGTGTCTCTGCCCGCTTCAGAGCGGTTTGAGTCACTTTCTCCATCCCTGCAGGCAACGTTGCCACGGGGACGCTTTTAGGGCACGGACGTTCTATGGCGGATTTCGACTGGCCATAAATATTGCATTGAAATAAAGTACAATGGTGCCGGAGCAGAGGGTTGTGTTGGTCTCATGTGCGAACGTGCCTTCAGAAAGAGGAGGGGGCAAAAGAGAGAGAGGGAAAAACGTGTGTGCTAAGGACTCTTGATCATGGGAGCAAAATGGATGTGTACAGATCAGTAGAAGCATTGAATAATTGATGAGAATATTTAAGGTTTACCGCCGTCTTTTTAAGACAATTCCATGACAGTCAAAGGAGATAAGTGCATCCCGGGACGTCGGAAACGGGAGCCTGTCCTGGTCTCGTCAAAGTCGATGGCGTATCGATGCCAGTCAGAGCAGAAGACGCAGTGACTGAAACAGGCCCTCGTGCGTTGCTTTTACCTGCCTGCGGGGTAAAGTAAAAGCAGCGAAGGCCCCAGCACAGACCACAGGAAGGTTGGCCACAGCAGTGCTGAGAGGCCCTTTAGCCTCTCGAGCTGACCTGCACGGTGACCGTGGCTTACCCTGTATTCATTCCTTTATTTAATAGACTGCCTCTAAATGCCTGGACTTTATGCTGTAGTCACCTGGAGGAGAATTCTGTTTTCTACCTCAAAGGGATGGAAAGATTACCTTTATTTCCATTATAAAGTTCTTTAGATATGACTGACATCTTTGAACACAGCAGGTACGCCGAACCTTGCCCAGTATTCCTTCATTATATCAGGATAGCTTCAGACGAAGGGCTACAATGCCGCAATAATTGACCAATGAACGGCGTGCATCCTGTATTGACTTGTTTGCTGAATATCAGAGTGGATTTTCTGATGTATTTATAATGGCCTTATTAAAACATCTTTTGATCTCAAGAATGTGCAACAACACCACAAGGTATTTTATGTTGTTTTGTAGCCACAGAACCCAAAGAACTTCCCTTTTTTTCCTGTGTAAAATATAACTTTCAGTCTTCATATTGAGGAGAAAATGTGATCATTTTCACGTCTCTCATCCTTTTTTATTGGTAGAGGATTCCCATTTGTGTATGCATCTTCCTCCATCATTGATGCAGGGGTTCACACATGGGTAATGCACCATATAAGAGTTTCTTTTGTGTATGAAATATTCTATTTGATAGACAAACACAGTGAATTATTCACTGTCATATTTTATTCTATTCTGAATTAGCAATTTATTACCTGTGTTATTTGTATTGAAATTTAACAGAAAAGATCTTTTAATGAACTCGACTTCATGCTTGTATGGAGCAGACAGATGCAGTCCTCTCTTATTTGAGTTATTATCCAACAGGATAAATGAAAGACTGACATTTTAGGCTGATATTTATCAACAAAACCTGGATATTTCGCTGAAGGTTAATGTTACTATATAAAACCATCGATATTTAATTTAATGTGAATGTTAATGCATCAGGTGTAGCTTGTCACTCTCCCCCCCTCCATCCCCCCCATCAAAAACACCTGTGGAAACTTCACTTTAATTTGGAAAAATGAACACCATCATTTTGTTTAAGCTAGGAACAAACATCAAATTCCTCAGAAGACAACTGCAGAATTAGAAATTGGACGATTTCCTGAAATAACAGTGAAGGAATTCAGTCTTACCTGAAATAAAAATAAACTATAGGCCTTTGTGATATCTTCAGAAGACATTGGCTAATTATAAACAGAAACTCAAACTCTGCTTTGTTTGCCATTGCGTGTAAAATGGGTAATTCTTCTTTTTACATTTTTTTTAATTCTTCTTACTCTCAACTTTTGTTAGACCCTGCAGAGATCTGAGATAAGTATGTGAGATAAGTATGTGAGAATCTCAGCTCAGATGGATTAAGGGGACTTGCTTGTGTCTGAAATCTTATATCACCAGCAGTTTTCATGATTTCTGTTTAGTAAATACAGTGCCCATAAGAATTATTGGCAACCCTAGAAAATATGAGCAAAAAAGGCTATAAAAAAGGTCTTTCATTTATTAGCATGACCTTGCGCTCAGACTATGAGAAAAATATCATCTTTAATTACCAGGTTATTTTAGGCCAAAATCTGGCTGCCTCTGTCAGAAGGCTAAAAGTGGGTCGTGGTTGGATCTTTCAGCAGGACAATGATCCAAAGCCTACCTCAAAATCTACACAAAGATGGTTCACTGACCACAGAATCAAAGTTTTTGGCCATCCCAGTCCTGAACCTCATTGAAAACCTGCGGGATGAGCTGAAGAGGAGAGTCCGCAAGAGGGGACTAAGGACTCTGAAAGATCTGGAGAGATTCTGTATGGAGGAATGGTTTAAAAACCCTTGCTTTGCGTTCTCCAGCCTCATCAAACATTACAGGAGACTCAGTATGTTATCTTGGTGAAAGGAGGGCGCACAAAGTACTAAATACAGGGATGCTGATACAAATCTTCTTCAAAATAAAAATTATTTTGCAATAAAGATTTGTTTTTGCTCTGACAAAGGGTATCACAATTAAACTATACAATTTTCTCATTTTTCTGAGCATAGTAGACATTTGATAAACAATAATTTCAATTTAATCCTGCACTTTTTGCTAATATATAATTGAGGTTGCCAATAATTCTGGTGGGCACTGTATATCCGTTTGTAGTTTTGACTAAACTACACTTAATAAATCCATTAATTGTTTTGGTTGCAGTTTACACTTCTGTTTACACCTGGACAATGGCAGGTGTAATGCAGAATTAAACCCATGCCAGCCTACATCGCAAAATGTGTACCCCACTTTGCACATTTGGCGGGGTGAGTTTAGCCCATTTATATTGGGCTTGAGTATGTTGAAAGGGATGGAATGATAATCCCAAATATAATCAAAGAACAAATATAAAGTTTTATAAACTCTGTGTGTGTGCATGTTTGCTTGTGTGTGTGCGTGTGCGTGTGTGTGTGTGTGTGTGTGCGCGTGTGAGAGAACAAAAATGCGTACATATAGTATTATTTATGGCTTCTCCATCTGCTGTGGCTAACCTCCAGCAGCAATGGCCTGATTACTTTACCAAATCAATACCTGAATAATATTTAGCATTAATAATACATTAACAAACATTTTAACCGTTAAAGGCATGGCTAGCTAGTTATTTAAAAACATGTCATTCAATAGCCGCCAGGATACATGGTTATTTCTAATTTATTTTCTCATGTTTAGCATTGTTAGGCTAAATGGGATGAATCCTCTCTGTTAAAGGGAACCTCCACTGGCAGAAAAAGACATGAACTAAAAAACACACAGGGTTTCAAATGGAAAATATCCCTTGTTTGGTTTCAATATTTATTGTTTAATTGAAGACCCTGGTGCTAAAAGTACTGAAGTCACATTTTTAGACAAAAGTTGAGCATAGAAACATGTTGTATTTATTTAGTCCACCCTATAAATATTGTTAACAGAAAAGGTGCCTAAGCAATGCATAAAAACAGCAACACTTTTAATGACAGATTTTATGGATCAATGATATTTTCAGATTTGATTTTCTCAAAATAGACATTTTGTGACTTCAGTACTTTTAGCACCAGGGTCTTCAATTTGTTGTTCATGTTTAGACAATGAAACTATGCTATGGTGCAATGGACTATATTGCTGATAAATGTGATAAATGTCAATAGTTATTCACCAAAATCTTTCGAATCTTTGCTCCAGAGTAAGCAGTCAATGATCGCACAGACAAGTGGCTTTCCTAAAGGTTTAGGCCTATGAATTTGTTCAGAATCTTTATACGCACATTGCTAGCTGCAACAGCTTTCCAACTTGTCAAGGATTTTCAGTGATAACAATGGCATGGATCAGCAATTATTTCATAATTAATATAACTTTAGTACACATCATATACTGTTCTACTGTAGGTGCCTAATCATTCCAGTGTAGTGACTGTTTTAGTAATTCCTCTCTGTTGGAAATTGTCCATTGTATGGGTAAGGTCAGTTCATACATTCACCCATTGTTAGCCAACAATTTTCTATGGCTAGCAATACTCTACTTACTATGCTAGATGTTTGTGCTGAATCTTGTTGATTCTCACATTTTTTGGAACCAAGACTGAAAACAATGATTCACTGTAGGTTTAAATAATGAGAGGATGAGATGAATAGCTATTCCTCATCATTTCCTTTTGCCCATATTAATGTATTGCATTTATACAATCACTGCTATGTCTGACACCATGCTGTTCCTCTTCACTTAGTTACCGTTTCGTATTTGTTAGATGCTATTTATATTTCTCCATCAAAGATTTGTGATTTCAGAACTGCAAAATTGTATGTATTCACATACAATTACACAATGTACTGCTTAAATCCGTAAATTAGCTTTCCTATAATGTCTTATGAGGCTGGCTTTTCTAACATGCGCTTTGCTTCGATATCTGTTCAGGAAGGTAACGGTATAAAATAATTAAGACCTGTAGACTTGTGCATATGTTTTGTTTTGACTAAAGTGCGGTTTGCCCAAGATCCCCAGATGGTAAAAAGTGAAGTGAAAGGACAATTGTTTTTCTGCATATTTCACTGTGCCGTCAGGGTTGTTGGTGTTATAATGAGCAATAGGGATGACACTAACAAGGTAGATATTGTTTTGGGCTGTGGACTTCCTTGGTTATAATGAAGCCTCAGTCTGCACTATAAGATTAAACAAACATATGCCGTGTTTAGAGATTTTTTATTTATTTATATTATTGGACGTAGCAAGAACTACTTAATTTGTGTTGTCAATGCGCCTATTTTATTGAATTATCAAGGAATCTTTTAGCTTTTTTTATTTGAACAAACATGGTTTTCCACTGAAACATATTTTCTGTATAGTTTACTTTTACTGTACACTTCAAGTAATGCACTGCATCCAACCTAAACACACTCACCTCTTAAGTTTCTTAAGGACTTGGTGTGTTTTTAAATGAAGAAAAAAAAAACGTGTAGCCATCAATATCCACTGAGTGCATTTCTTTGGTGTCACTGTTGAAAAGGGCAAATTTGCTGTTTTAACAACAAAAATCTGTTGTCCGTATTCCGGGAGACTTGGGCCATTTCCAAAAATATCATTTTGCTTGGCAGGCCTTTGTATGGAACCAGTTGCTACTGCCTTCTGCCTTTGTAGTTGTAAACCAGAAACAAATTTACACTCCTTATGGATCCAGTCATAAGGAATTACTGCACTAGACAATTTATAAACAGTTTTTTTTCCTTCAGGACAGGGTATGTATACCTGTTTCAAATTAAGAGTCTTAAAGAGTTTGAATATCTTTTAAGCCATAGATTTAGTGAAATGGCATTGCATTGCTTTTGAATGTACTCCATATTCTGAGAGGAAAAAAATAATGACCTCATCTTTTAGGATCTTAAGGAAATGCTACAAGTGAAGGTTATATAAACACATACTCTACTGAGTGAAGAAAATTGGCAGTATCACATCTGATGAATCTGCAATTGATGGCAACTGCAGGAATATTATATTTCATAAGATTTTATCCCCTGCACTAGATTCGAAGACTTGGCAACTGATTGCCAGTGTATTCAGAGAACTGGCTTCATTGGTGTCTGATGTTTGTTGTATTAGTAAACGCACATCTACACTGGTCAGAGAGAATACTAAGTCAAATTTACGTACATGTATTAGATGAGCACTCAGTAAACACAATGGGCCTCATTCATGAAACGTTCCTAAATATGTGTGTACATTTATGTACAAAACAAGTCGTTATGAAACATTTACGCCGGATTCATCAAACCGTATGGGGAAAGGCAGATTTGTTTGTATTCCGTGTGCATGTTCATGAATTCCGATTGACCGTAAATGACAAGTGCGTTCACGTTATTTTGCGATTAGCATAAATCCATGCCCATGAATTGCCGTATATGGAATTTGCGAAATGCGAATTCCATTTGAAGGGGCATACCTAGTCAAAATGGCCCAGAAAAAGCAAAGGACGGAATTATTCCGACACTCAAATCAAAGTTTTATTAGCAGATGTTCAGTCAAGGATTCAAGGGAAAAAAAAAAAAAAAGATTTAGTATTGTCAGTACCGGTGTCATATGAACTGGTAAAGTAAAGGCCTAGCAGGAGATAACATGTAGGCTACCATCAATGCAGGATCACCCCTCACACAAACTATTAAAGTAGTAAAATAAAATAAAAAATAAAAAATGGATTGACATTAAATTATAGGCAAAGACGTGCTTCATTTAGTAATTTTGTTGGTGTTTGTGAGTTGTCGTTTGAAATCGGGTAATCACATACCTTAATTTAGAATATCTCTGAATTGCTGGCATATTCTAATTGCGGTCACATTTTCGAGTTTGAGTGGTGGTTCATCTGACATCTGACGTTTTGATGGCCATGTTGTGCAGAACACAGCAGCCAATATCATTTTGCACACCTTCTTAGGTTTGTAGAAAATTTGAGCAACACACATTTCCCATCACATGAGCTGCTGGAGTGATAGCCTGTTGAGCCTTGATGCGTACGTGTGTGCAGTCTACGGCACCGATAACATTGGACAGGAAAGATCAGCCATTGCAACACTGGCTACAGCTAGACCTGTAAGGCAATTTAAAGCAAACTTCATTCATTGGTCAAATGTGTGTTTTAAATATAGCATATTTAACGTGGGAACACTCAATATGTTATGAGTCTAATTAAACAAGTTCATAGCCTACAATTGATTAATTAGCATCATCTAAAGTGTTTGCTTTTTAGCCTACAATCGTAATGTATTAGCTACATTTGCATTGTGCATTTCAGAGGCTACATTTTGTCATGTGAAATTAACAGAAAGTAAAAATAAATGAATGTTCAAATCGATATTGAGAAGCTACATTAAGTGCCATTTAGAATTTACGGAGGTACGCGTGGTCCTGAGCAGGTGTAAAGTTTGTTCGTACGTCCGAACAAATCTCAGAGACGAAAACGTTGATGAATGCCAAAATACGGACACAATTGCTAATATGAACGATTTACGTGCAAATTCGTTCTGCTTACGTTTCCTGAATGAGGCCCAGTGTGTGTGTGTGTGTGTGTGTGTGTGTGTGTGTGTGTGTGTGTGTATTTTTCCCCCAATATACACATGCCAGTGCATGTCCAGTGTTTATTTGCATTTGAGAAAATGACATGCCACACAGTTTTTCAGTTATTAGAGCTTGTCTTTGTCTTTCTTTTTATGTATTCCTTACTGTTGAAGGCAATTTCACAGGCATAAGATTTTTTATTTTTTTGAACGGGGACGTGAATATGCCTTCTATTCGGAATCCACTCAAAGTACATAAAACCATCAGGAAATTTTAAATATCAATAAATCACTTTACTGCTGGAGATTGGTGAGGCAGTAAGCACTTTCCAGATGTGCTGGTGGCGGGCGGGCGGGACGGAGAGAGAGAGGTGGTGTCTGCAGCTCAGCAGAGGGGAAAGAGAAGAAACACTCGACCGCTCCTTTTAAACTTTCATGGCTTTTGTTTGCCGCACGCACATGCAGCCCACTGTTTCCCCGTTTTATTTAGAGCGGTGGCCCGCCGAGCGCTGGGCTGCCACTTGCTGACGTTGAGTCTGACTGTTTAAGGCTGTCCACACACTTTGCCTGCCTACTTTGAGTCAGGGATTCCCGTCAAGTGCTGAGCGAGTCCTGGAACTAAATGTAAGAAATCGGCAATGCTGCTTGCAGGTCCTGTAAAAAGAAGACGTACTGTTTCTTAACGGATATATGAAGATTACAAACTCAAATAAATTAACAATACTATTTTTTTCCCAAAGACTACCACCCCCCCACCCCCCACCCCCGACCCCCCAACCCCCTCCCTCCGTATTTCAAACAAGAAGAACTAATTATAGCCTTAAGCAAGGAGCTTTGATGCCTTTTCCCCCAGCTGAATTCCTCTGCTGTCTTTTCCTGGGAGTGCTTTTCTCTTAGGTCCCGAGGTAAACTGCCTGACGGCCTGCGGCAGCCGCTGATGGTTCCCAGCGCATGGTACTGCACACTGCACAGAAGTGCGTTTACACACCAACGTGTCACTGCAGAGGAAACGCCCTGCAAAGAGAGAAAAAAAAAAGGCTGTTTTTTTCCTTCGAAAGGACTTTTCATTGGTGTTTGCAGGGAAGCTGGACATGGACCTACTGTACTTGCTCAATTACCCCCCCCCCCCCCCCCCCTCCCCACTCCCCAACAGCCCCATCCAAGGCTGGGCTATCAACGGCCTTTGGTTTTCATATGTGTATGTATGCGCTTAGCTCACTCTTATTCTGAGCAACTTGCACCGCCTGCATTTTGTTAAGTTGGTATCCATTTATAGTGTACAGCTGGATATTTACTGGAGCAGTCCTGGCCTGGCACCTTGCTCAAGGGTACAACGCCGGTGGCCCACCCAGGCTTGGAAACTAGTCCAGATCTGTAACCAGTAAGCGGGTTTGCAACGATATACAGCGGTGCGTATATTTATACCACGGCCGTGTTGTTGGTGCACACCGTCTCATATTAAAGAAATTAACTCTATAGATCTGAACTGAAGTAGAAATGGGGAGACCTTTTCTGCCCTGCATGTTCCTGTCTCATATCCTGCGCTCTCACATACATACAGTATGCAGGCCGATCTGCGCTGTAAATCAAGGGGTCAGTTATACATACGTTGATGAAGCATGTACCTCGTGTGTAGTCATTGCTATTTGGCTCCATTCCCAGTTTTTTATTTATTTATAGAGCCTCAGGTCGACATTCAAACAGCTTGACCCGGGGAGGTAAAGTGTTGGGAGATTCACTGCAGGCTGCACAACAAAGTAGGTTTGAAGTATCATTATATATACCAGAGTCGGAGAGATGCCCTGTACTGGGCATATCTTACCCCATTGAAGTGAACTCATACGGCCGTATGACATCCAGACATGCAGTGCATAATTGTTTTAACCGATGCGCCAAACAGTGGCTTCACCCATGTATGAGCTTCCCGCTGTCTTAACATCTAAACTCATGTGTTTCCCATCAAGGAAGTCTGTGGTTACCTTCCTGATTTTGCTGGACTGGAAAAACATAGCTAATATGGTGTGATCTGGAAAAAAAAGCTTTGATGCACGACCCTTACAAATAAACCCATGAATGCCATATGGTTTGCATTCATCTCTTAATTTATTTCCTATAAATGTCTTTTGAATATGCTCTTGGGCCAACACGTGTGTAACCAGAGTTGGAAAACAGAAGGCCGGGGAGAGCAGTTTGCGGCAGAGTGCGATCATTATGCTGGATGCCTTTTCCCCCCTTCTTCCTGTGTCAACTGCACACAGTAGACCGGGCCACATTCTAGCTGCTTCTGCCCCGGCCAACACAAACAAACAAATAGAAGCCCCCTTCTGAGATGAAAATTCCACGCCCACAGCTGCGCCAGGAGACTACAGCACAATGCTAATTAGCAATGATTTTAAAGTTATTATAAGCGAATGAAAAGTAACATCTTGCGTTCACTCTGACTCACCAGCGGGCTGTTTTTTTTCCTTGCAGAGTTGGAGATTAGGTTACTAGATTTAGGCTTGCCAACTCTGAAGCACATGGGCCCAAACTCCTCAAAAGGAGCAGAATTTGCAAGCCTCTATGGGCAGGACAAAGGGGAAATGAACCTGTTTCAGTTTTATTATCCGTCTCTGTGTGATGATTGGTGGCCACACATCACATCATCAGTAATGCTGCGGCTACTTGTCTAAAACTGTGTATGCAAAAAACATTTAAAGCGTGCTCATTTTACTATAACAGTCAGGCACGCAAACAACAATTACAATATTACCAACAGTGGAAATAGTTTCCGCTTGTTTGCCAGTATTTCTTTCCATAGTGTTTTATCTCTCCGACTTTATGGAAATCAGACCTTCCAGGAAGAATCAAACCAAAGTACATTCAAAAACACGTTTGGGTTGCTAGGCCCACCTCATGCTCATTTACATGCACAGAGACACATTTAAATATACTTAACATTTTGAAATTACAATGTAAAATTCTGGAGTTTTCTTACTGTGTATCTTGGGTTTTCTTGTATCTTGTATCTTGTATGTGGGGGTGGGTCCACAGTTAAATGAACAAATATAAAAATATAAATAAAGATTTTTAAAAAATAAATAAAATGAACAGCACTGAGACTGAGAATAGATACACTGAACCAAGAGACCCATGGCACAGAATTCACATAATGCTATTATATTCAAAACAGCACAATAGGTATTTCCCTGCGTCACAAGCTGACTGCCTGCAGTGTAGAGGAAAAAGCTTCTACATAATCAGTATTGGGATTCGAATGCAGTGTTGCTTCCTGAAGTATCAGGCCAAGTGCCTGAGTGGATAGATGAATTACAATCACATTGGAAAGAATTTCATGGGACATTATGTAAATGGCCCTGTAAGCGAGAAGTAGTATTTTAAACAAAAATCGA
Source organism: Synaphobranchus kaupii (assembly GCA_029718625.1). Lineage (NCBI taxonomy): Eukaryota > Metazoa > Chordata > Actinopteri > Anguilliformes > Synaphobranchidae > Synaphobranchus > Synaphobranchus kaupii. The sequence continues at coordinate 101,311,432 of CM056380.1, forward strand.
TGTGAGAAGGAGATATGAGAGATGAGACTGTGGTTTTACAGAAGGTGACTGTGCTCTGGGTCTGCATATGCAGTGGTTGATTACAGAGCATTTACAAAATACACCAAAATCTTGTGTTTTTCATACCATTGGACTCGGTTTAAAAATGGAAAACAAATCCAGTTTAGTATAATTCTAAAATATGCCTGACAAGGTTATTGAAGGGATGAAGTGCACGTGCCTACACGTCGCACAGAACATTTCAGTGCTGTCAAGAGCCCCCAAAATAAACATTTTGCCCCAAACACACACAGGATAATTAAATGACGTCAGGTTTAAGAGGAAAATAATCCACCCAATAGCACGGAGGGAGCAGTTGAATAATGCTATATAATACACACAGAAGTGAGTATCATGCATCTTTTCCCTGCCCACTAAGAGGAGAACTGTTTGTATTTACTCTTTTACCCCTCTGTTTTTTCCACAATGGAATGGTCCCGACAGGGAGGATTAATTGGGGCTGACTTGTGACAGGGCCTCTCCCAAACACACCCTGCTGAGCCCTCAAATTGTAAACAATAGGGGTGTGGATTAGTTTTGAAACAATGTGTTTATTTAAAAAGCTCACTTCCTGTATGTACTTAACAACTCTCCCATTAATTTTATTGGCGGCAACTCCAACCTAGAAAAATGTTATCATTGTTTAGGGGGAAAATACAAAACACAAAACAAAACAAAAAGAGAACATTTAACCTTAGCAGTTGGTTCCTGTGAGATATAGTCACATTAAGAATGCCCAGTTTGACATATTATTTAATCTCATTTCAAAGGAAACAAATGTGCTTTTGGCCATTTTGTTTCAAACATGGTTCAGTCTGTATGTGCTTAGTATAGTACATTTTGTTTACAGACATTTTGTTGATCTCAGGTTTTGATAATTTGTAACTTTGTTATTATTATTATTTTTTGCTGAAACAGGCTACTCTTTGGCTGTGTAAAACAGCATTTTTTATACCTTGTAAGTCTACTAGCTGTAGCCAGCTCAGCCTCCGTGCCTACAAGGCTCGAGTTTCATCTGGGGAGAGCCCTGGAGCTACACCCAAAAGCCCTACCGCTCGAAGACACATCCTGTCCAAGAGGAGGGGGCTTGCAGTTTGCTGATGTAGATAAAAACAGACTGAACTGTTAATTACTAACAACATGTAGGCAAGAGGGTTACTGTTCACAGTATATGGATAAAGGCTATGTTTTTACCGCATAACATCTTTAATGATTGTCTTAATATTATCTATAAAATGTTAACTCGACATTGCAGAAACTTAAAAATTGTATACACATTATATATATATATATATATATATATATATATAAATAAATGGGGGAGAATATATGAGAAGGGCTGTAATTACTACACAGATCACCCGATATGGATGTAAATACCCTCAAATTAAAGCTGAAAGTCTGCATATGTATATATACACTATATATGACGTCACGTGTAATGGCGACGTAGTCCAGCTGTCTCGTGTTCGTGTTTGTTAATTTGAATGTATTTTGTTGTGTCGGGTTTTGTCTTTTGTTTTTTCTTGCGCTGTGCGTCTGTTGTGGTGCGAGTAGGCGGGCTGGAGATTTTTCAGGGCACTCCTGCCGCTTGTTTTGATGATATTGGCAAATTGTCTTGCGGGATAATTTTGTTTGTGGTCGTCACCATGGAGCCGCATTCACAACATATGCTCGGGAATGTCCGTTGGATCTGCAGCAGCAAAGTCTACCATCACTCTTCACCGGAGTTGAAGATGTCGGGACTGATCAGAGAGTGCAGGCAGTCTTCAAAGGGCAACCATGGGAAGGAGTAGATGGTGCGGGGGAGGAGTGAGGCGACGAGTAGGAAGGCTGACGCAGTTCGGTGCTCCGCTTCGACAGTACATAGACCGCAACACTGCGTGTATGGAGGAAATTCGTGGAGGCGGAGTTTGTGTTTTGCCGGACTGCTAAATGACACTGGACATCTCGGGACAGCAGGGGCTATTTTTAATCATGGCTGTATTCCAATTCCAATTTAATTCACTTACTTTGATATTGTATGTCTTAATTTGGTGTGTTTGTTTGTGTGTTGTGGGTCTGCCCCATTGTCTATGTCTTTTTTGTTGTTGCTGGTGGCTACAACTGAAGTTCCCAAAAGGAAAAATAAAAGTTATTCTATTCTATAGCCAAAAGTATGTGGACACCCCTTGGTCTGGGGCTGTTTTTAATGGTTCAGGCTAGGCTCCCTAGTTCCAGTGAAGGCAAATCTACAGCAAACAATGCTATTCTAGATGATTCTGGGTTTCCAACTATGTGGCAACAGTTTGGGGGAAGGCCCTTTCATTACATTACATTAGTCATTTAGCAGACACTTTTATTATCCAAAGCGACATACAATAAGTGCATACAGAAACGTCATCAAAGTCACTACAGAACAGACAAGACAAAGCACATCCTTCCCATAATATAGCATCTATCCCTAGTAATGAACGTTGAATGTAGTTCACAGTAAGCTGTGGGTAAATCAGCTATACTACACTTCTATTCTAAATACTATCCTAAACTATAACAAACAGACAGGAAAACACAGGGAACAAGTACCATGAGGTCCTAGGTTAGAATATCAGTCAAGGTGGAGTCTGAAGAGGTGTGTATTCAGGCCACGACGGAACGCAGGCATTTCAGAATGACAATGTATTGACATTGTAATGACATGCACAAATAGAAGTCCATACAGAAATGGTTTGTCGAGATCGGTATAGAAGAACTTGACTGGCCTGCACAGAGCCCAGACCTCAAGCCCATCAAACACCATTGGGATCAATTGGAAAGCCGACTGCGAGCCAGGCCTAATAGCCCCACATCAATGTCCGACCTCACTAATGCTCTCCTGACTGAATGGAAATAAATCCACGCAGCAATGTTCCAACATCTAGTGAAAAGCTTTCCCAGGAGAGTGGAGGCTGTTATAGCAGCAAATGGGGTCCAACTCCGTATTAATGCCCGTGATATTGGAATGAGATGTTGGATGAGCAGGTGTCCATATACTTTTGGCCATGTAGTGTGTATATACTGTACATATATATATATATATATATACTGTTCTATGTCACTATTCATGCCAAAACTTTACGCGTCATCTTAAATCAGATTGATGATGATGGTACTGCTTGGCGCCATGTGCAAGTTCATTTGTATGAGTGGCAGCTATGAACGAGCATAGCAAGGCATTAAAATCACCAGCACAACCTGTCCTGCGCAGACCCGTGATCAGAGCACACAGTATAGCAGGTAAACTCAGGGGACGGAGTTTAAGCCCCAATTAAGCATGTAAATCCCACCCTTTACAGGCAAACCGCTCCAGCAGATCCCTGTCAATTTCCTGCCGCAGCGCTTGTACGGATTTACATGAATACGTTCTATCACTTGCACTGAGCTCGGAATATTGCCTTCTGTTATGCTTTGGAGGAAAGGCTGCAGAATTTTAAGAAAGTTTTTCGCGCAAACGGCATGTGCATGTTTGTGTGTGTGTGTGTGTGTGTTTCGGCGTGCTAGCAAAGCAAATCTGGTTTTATGTACAACCCCCCGGAGGCAGCATCTTTTGTAAATTGACTCCTCAGTTCTGTCCACGGGCCAGGTACAAGGAGGTTAGCTGCCTGCCTCCGATAAGCTGGCAGAACCTATCAACCTCGCGAGAAGATAGCGCCCCGTGTGTCTGTCATGCTTTTATCGTCAGCTGAGGTGAGACTAAACCGGTTCTAAGCGGCAGTCGAAGGGCCATTTCTGTGGATTACAGATGCGACTTTAATTTCAAAGACCAGTGGTGTATCCAGGAAAGGAGCAGGCTCCGCTTGCCGCAGATTGGCAGCGTGGCCTCGATAACGCCTTTCTCTCGTTGTTCCCGTTCATCATGGGGGCCCCATTGATCTCAAAGCCGGCGGTTCATTTGTAGAATACATGGTAAATAGCGGTAGCGCGGCGGCCCGGGGCCGAGCCCGCTGCACATCCATGCCAAGTTCGCTTACTTTACAGCGAAATACAGGAAGCCAACCACAGCCAGTCACATAATTTGTGTGTGACAGTTCAAATGTGCGGCTTCGAGGCATAGTCAGTGCAGTGAAAGTAGCCCTAGTGAATATTAGTCACAATCACAAGGTGACTGAGTAGGGTGTTCATGATGCAAATGGCGGGCGTGCTAAAGGTGTTTGGCATTGATACGCGATGACTGAAATGGGTGCCCTAAATACCACTGAGATTTCGCCCCTTTGGGTTAACACACCTTTATATTAAAACACGAACGTTATATTATGGGCCAGCTCCTGCTCATATGGGAAGGTAATACTGTCGACCCCCCCCCCCCGTGATACAAGTTAAAACATCAATCTGATGCACCCTGCAAATAAGGGATCCATTTCCTTGAGACAATTGCACGGCTCACAATACGTTAATATGCCGTAATATTCATGAGGAACCTTAGGGAATCTTTAATATTCGTCAAAAAATATGAATACAATGGATATTGGTGTGCCAGAATGTAATTTTCGAGACAAAATTTAGTGAAATGCATGATCACAACACAAGCATCTCTTACTTTAATATCAGTGGGTGTTATTATTAGAAAACCATTTGAAACGATATGTCACAAGGGAGCAAATATCATTTACAAATCACTAATGAGTTGCAAACACTGTTGTAGCCTCCGGTGGAAGATGATGCCTCGACACAGTATGTGTTCCTGGTGCAGCAGGAGACTCAGTGTTCCACAACATTCCAGGCATAAAGGAGATGGCTGTATGGTGAAAGACCCAGGACACCACATCATACAGCAGTAATCTGCATTCTAAAACTTGAACAAGATCGTCCAAAAAGGGTACCGTCAAGTCTCAAAACACAGAAGATCAAAACGGTTGACTGCGTCCAGAGGTGGTGACTGTGTTCTACTTGTCTAATGGCTTTGTGCTTTCATTCTGAATATGCAAATTAATCTCTAAAATATGTACATATCCTGCATCATGTGAAGATGAATTAGGTTTTGATATTAATTATTTAGCAGGCATTATTATTACGCGTTGAATCTTCTATCTGGGCAGATCGAACTCACCTTACTGCCGGACTGTCTATAATGAGTCATCAATAAAACATTTTCATAAAGTCAGAGAGAGAGACACCATTGTATATTCTTGATCAAATTTTACATTGACTTGGCCATCCGTTCAATATGGCATGGATGCCTTACTATAAAATAAATAAATAGAGCAGTAGGCCTACTTGAATCACCCCTAGGTTTATAAATGTGTATCAACATGGTCTTTATGGTTTGTTTGGAGGTTAATCATCAATTAATTTGAACATTTGAATTCAAATTAAAACATCGAATCCTTGAAAAATCACTTTAATCAAAAATGCATTTGTTTTTTACAGAAACAAGATTGCAAGCTCAGTAATGTTTGAGTGTGTTTCCGTTTAGTGCTCTGGGTATCTGTTTTGTCTTTTTGTCATGAACAGAATGTTTCATTGGCAGTTGTTTACAGTATCAGGATGGAAATGACTTTGTGCTTACACTGTGTGTCGACTGCTGTGTGTGCAGTAGTACAAGTAACATGTCAGACAAGTGTTCATATGCCAAAGCTGTAATATAGATTTTAATTGTAATATTTCTTTATGAATATATTTGAATTGACTGCCCCAGTAGACCGATAATCTGTCCAAAAACTGACTGACTGAAAGTTAGATCCTATTTTTATCCTTAATGTAACATTGTGTCACAAAAAAAAAATTGCACGACTATTTTCTGTCCAATCACAATAGAAGGCGGGATGATAATTTGTTTTACCAGTGGGGGAAAAAGGCTGATCAGATCAATTCTTTGGGATTAGAAAGACGCAAAATTATGGGGGAATGAGAATAATGACGGACATACTGTAGAAGCACAGACGATGATTGGGGGAAGGCTTTGCTGCTACACAGTCATAATAACTTAATGCAAATTATAACTAGTTAAGCACACCAAAATAATATGATACCATTGTCTCAGCCAGATTGGCATTATAATGTTAGCATGTGCAAATAATTACATTTTCTCCCTGATACTATTACATTATTTGTTCTGGTTGTATTATACACCAATAAAAGCAAACATCATATTAGGATTCATGGCAGTTTTCGCATTGCATTATCAATATGTGGAAATAATTGTCTGCTGAGAGATTAAATTACATTATTGTGTATCTTTTTCAAGCCTAATAAATAATGATGGATGGCTTTTATTTTCATCACCACCTGCAACCATTTTGTCTTCCCCCTGAATGTTAAAAATGAAAAAAGTAAAGGAATTAAAGGTGGGTGTTGTTTCCTGCGTTGAAATCTAGTCAAAAACCCAGAGATAGCATCTTGCGGTTTCTCAAGCCCTTTTATATTTTTAAAATGTGTTCCTGGTTTAAAAATGTCCAACAAAAGGATTTGATTGAGCACTAAAAATTGAGTCAGTTTGGCCTTAAAAAATACTTGAATGTGCGTGTGTATGTATTATGTACACACATCACTCATGCAATCTGTGCATCAAAATTAATCAACATGGAGATAATAATGTTCACAAAGTAAACATGAGAAAATATGGAAATAATTTGGTATATAAATATTCGAGTATATCTCTTCTCTGTGGAAAACAGAGTGCAATAATATATACATACTGCATGGTATGTATTTATGTCTTATATAAATTAACAATACATGTTATGGTTATGTTTCTATGTCCACATGGATTCACAGTGTATGTGTCCACGTTAGTAATGACATTGAAGCTGCTTGATTGACAGCTGGATCTTTCAGCATGCTTTCTAGAGATTGTTTCAAATTCTGGCAAACGCCTTAGATTACATGTCCGTATACTGAGACATTTCTCTCATTTACAATTCTGTTGCAGTGTAGTTTTGCATAACTTCAATTTTAATCAGTGAATTTGCACTTTGTGGAGATAAGAGAATTGATTAGCTACCAGTCTGTGGGAGACTTAATGTTTAATTGGTTCTATTTTTGCCACCCACATATCTTAATAGTCAATACAGTTCCACTAAACTCCTGTTGCATTTGATGCATTTGTTGGCATGCTGTTATTGGAGATAAACCAAGGTAAAGACATAGTCTCAGTTAATTGGCATCAGAGAGCAATGCTGTTATAACTTCATAACTTCTTAAGTCATGCCTTGTGCACAGCTAGACGTACACCATTGTAAAATTTACATTTTAATGAAATATTTGACTAAGTACTTGAAATCACTCTACCAGGTCTCCCAGTTGTAAAACCAACATTTCATGTTTGTGTTTTGAATGGCAGCATCAAGGAAATGAACATGCCAGTCATACAGATAGGAAAGCATCAGTGTAACGCCACAGACCACCTCAATCAAGGTTCACTGCAGGTAAACAACGTCTATGACATGTTTCAACCATAGATTTTTGGCAGGAAAAATATTAAATTGAGAAGAAAATAGAGTAAGAGACAGAGAGAGAGAGAGAGAGAGAGGAGAGAGGGAGGGAGGGGGGGAGTGAGAGGGGGCGGTGGGACAGTTCACTCTCAAAAATCTCAAACCTGAGACAGGTACTATTATTACTATTATATATCACTTTTAATTTTATTTACTTTTATTATATATTACTTTATATTTAAACTTCAAAATGTTTCTTTGAACCCTGGCATTCTTTGTTTCAAAGAGCGATGAAAAAAGATGTTAAATCTTTTGTTTATAAGAAAAAGTAAATCCTTGTCTTTAGAATTAGAGTGATCGAAAAGTATTCAGGTTTCCAGTCCTGTGAGGTCCTTGATTACCATCCATCTTAACATCCTACCCATACTTCCAGCTGTATCCTGGTATACCTGTGTACAGAATATCATTATTTCATGAAATATTATGTAAATAGGACCGGACTCCTTCTTATTGTTGCTTCATAGAGGCTCTCTGATTGACTATACTGGAAACGGTAATAATGGGGTAGGTGAGCTGCCTCCAATTGGCTAATTCAGTAAGTACAGCGCAACAGAAACTGCACACAATGAATAAGTTGAATTTAAAGAATGCCAGGCCACAAACAGCATGGTGCCTCTCATCCCGTATACACACACACACACACACACACACACACACACACACACGTGTGCACGCTCGCAAGCACACACACACACACACACACACACACACACACACACACACACCACACACACACACACACACACACACACACACACACACACACACACACACATCTCAGAGGCTGCATTTGCCTACAGCTGCATTTTCCGTCTGAATAACAAAGCAAAACTATTTTCCATACCCGCGACCTTTGTGAGGGAGATTAAAAATAAGACGTTATAGCACTTTGGTATTTACACAACTGAAGTAATTACGGTTGGGTACACACAGAGGAATGCTAACTAATGTGATAAGTACTTTTATTCTTTGATCAGACCCTGCGCTTCATAACTTTCCTGTTAATTGCTTGCGCTGCTCTCTTTGAAACGTAGATTGTGCCTTCTCAAAAGGGTGTGCATTAATTGTTCTTATGTTTGAGTTCTTGCCGAAACATGCGAGTGGCGCCTTGTTTAGAGAGTGGGGTTGTGGGGGTGGGGTGGGGGGGGGGGGGTGCAGGTTTGCCTTTGAACAGCAGGTGGTAATTGAAACAAAACAAGGCCTGATTAGTGAAGCATCTGGCAACTCATGATCCAAACAGAGTGCACTACAAAACCCAAACACAAGAGCCCTGGAATAAAGTGGTCATCATCTAATTAACAGAACATGTTTTAATTACCGAGTAAACCAAGCAGTGCAGTGTGTCAATTTAACTGATGTGCTAAGTGCCAGTTTACAATATCAGAAACAGACAAATAATTGGAATCTAATTACAGCCAGGTCTATTGCACACCAACGCCTCCAGCCCATCTTAATAAACAAGTTTTTACATCAAACCATGAATAGCAAATACTGCAGGCCTGCTAATTGCCCACACTGCAATATTGGGAATTTGCCAGCTTTGACTATTAAAGTAAAGCTCTTGTGTGGATTGCTGTCACTCCGCCACGCTTTAATTAGAATTAAATGAGGAGCAGAATTTGAGTTGCGTTACTGCAATTCAATATATGTAAATACGATAACTGGTTAATCCTTTTATTTCATTTCTCTAACCCCGTGCGATAGGTGGCGTGATAATTGTAACAAGTTATCAGTTTGAAACTCAAATAGACTATTGCATTGTGAGGAGACTGAAAAAAGTATTTCAAGATTTAGAAATACTTTTGCTTATTTAAAATGTTAGATTAATCAATATATTTCTTTGGCTTTAATTTACACCTGCGTTCCTCGTTGGTGTGTACTTTTTCAGTGCCCTACTCACGGAACCTACTGATTATGTCCAAGTGAAATGGTACAATCCATCAATAATGGGTTTCTGTCTGTTGAGGGAAAAATCCAACGATCAGGGGGGTATTTAACAAAGCAGGACTACTGAGTTAGCTGGATAACTGGAATCCGGAACAGCTCTTTTTAGTTCAGTCCATGGTCCATATTTGGGAGGGTTCCAGGTTTTACTCAGTGCAGATATCCAGCTAACTCAGTAATCCTGCTTTGTGAAATACCCCCCAGGGCCTCTGTATGTATGCTCGTGCAGTGTTGCACTTTGTCTAGTGGTGCTGGTAACATCCTGCTTTCAGATCACATGCTCCCTTGGCCACTGAGCTGTGGGATCCCAGCTGGAGAATAGAGGTCAGGGGTCATGTTCTCCTTCATGTGAGGGCAAAGGGGAGGGTAGACTGTCAGGAGGTTTACAATGTACAGTCATGCACAATATCATTTATTTTCACTATGTTCACATGTCTATAGTACTTGTATGTTGTGGCCATTTTGTAAAATAATGTGTCAGGTTATAATTCATTATAAATATTACTGGTTGCATTACGGCTGCATTGGGATGGCGTTTAATGATGACTTTGATCACCACTGATACCTGCACTTTGCCCGTACACAGTCATGATCGACAAAGAAAAAATAAATAGACCCATCTTTTAGGAATTTTTCAGTGACCACCTTAATCTTGAGTGTGGGAGCATTGTATCTGTGTAAAAAAGTCTTTCAGAATCCAACACAATCTTGCCTAGCATTTCGAGAAAACCTGAAGGGTTACTAAATTGTTGGATCTATAGCTGGTTAAATCAAGATTAACCAGCTCAAGTGATTAGCCATATTCTTTAGTATGAATATAACTCAAGGTCAGAACATTGGATGATAAAAAGTAGTGTAATTTCAATTTTAATGATGATTGATTACATTCACTGTGTTTTCTCAATAACCACATTCCCCAACTGTTTCCTATGTGTCCTTTAAAAAACATAAACATTATTACATGCTGAATTTGAAAGAATGTATTTGCATCAAATATAATTTATCAATACATTCAGTTAGACTGCAAATATTTATGTCCCTTTGTACAGTGCCCATGAGGGACCACGTTCCTCTCTAGGTGGTGTATCTGTGTACTGATCAGTTTAATGTCACAAAACCTAGGATAAACAAGGTCAGTTGCGTACCCCCCCCCCCCCCCTCTTTTTTTTGAGCACTGTTTCCATTATGAGCAGGTAATACTAGAAATATGTGATAATGTGGTGAAAATTCAGGACCCCAGATGCTAGCTAAATATTGCCTACAAAAAAAAAAAGTGTACCAATTTATATTGTTTCCATTAATCTTCTCTCTTCATGGCTTTAATTAATAATATATCCTCTGACATTTATGTATCACAGCAATAAGCTAAGCGGGAAACAATTTATGTCACCTAAAGCTTTTTAACGAATCGATGCAACTATTTGTAATTGCTTGTTTCACAAGATTAAAAGTGCTCGGACTTGATCTTGGCCCCCTGTTTTGTGGCCAGCATGACCTGTGCCTCTGTCGTAAAAAACGAAGTCTTGGTCATCAGCATTAATTTCCATCAAGAAATCCATATCGCTAATATTTCTGGAATTTTAATGCAGTTACAATTTATAGCTGATCAAATGCAGTTACCTAAATTGCTGTTAGGAAAAGACAGTTTAACTGTCTATTTTTAATTACGAGATAATTTAACGTTGAATCATTGGCGGCAGTGCTGGTCATTCGCACAGACCTTGGAATTGTACTTCTGATGACAAATATCTGTGACGTCTCCCTAAAAATCTGACCGGGGGTGGGAATTGTAATATAGAATATAGAAATTTATGTTTGGTGAATTAGAGCGAAGTGACGTAACCTTGAAACCTTTGAATGTTTGTCTGGTTTTATGTATACAATGTTAATTAACGCAGTGCGATACACCATTGCACTGGTGTTGTCCTGCGAGTCGCACATGCGCTTCCTGTGTCAGTCCCTCCAACAGAACACACGGTAAAATGACAGCTTCGGGAAGCGATGTGAACACCAGCATTTTATTGCATTTTAGAATGCTTAAGTCAGTTATCAAGACCGACTGTACAACATAATTGCCTGCATAAAACAGACATGGAATGATGATGGCATTACAAAACCGATGAAAGTGATGAGTATATCTTTTATTGTTATGCCTCAACAGAAAAAAAACAAAAACAAACAAAAAAACAAAAACACCTGGTCGAAGAAACACTGAAGCACGCGACACCTCCGTGACTGTACCTTTGCCTGTAGCGGGAATTCAGAAGGTGATTAGGGAATATTATACTGCATGAGTAAAGAAGGCTTTGATAATGTGTCTGTTGCAAATGAACAATGTCCAAGTGTCTTTTTAGGGAATCTGATACCACCTACTGTGATCGCATAAAAGCGTAAGAAAAGATCATTTTGCTCAGTTTCATTTATATAATAATGGTTGTACCAGGAAAAGAAATTGTGTCTTTTATTCACATGACGTTTGACCTGTGTGCTCAACTTAAGACCTCTACCTGCTGTGCTTGGTTTTATCTACCATTAGAAAAGGAAGAACTCAAAAGGCCTGGCCTTTAAAAAAATATTTCTTCTCAACTTAAAAGCCGTGATGCTCTCCCCTAACAGTGATACTGACTGATAATGTGAATAATAATAATCTCAGATGATATGGTTTCCTTTGAAAAACAAATCATTCTTTACATCTTGGCACTGCATATATATATTTTTTTCTTTTTTCTCCATTGTTTTATATAAAATATCATTAGACTGATACACCCCAATATTATTATTGATGACTTATCTCTGCTTTTCCCGTGTGTGACTCTGGAATTAGTCATGCAAGATATTTCCTTCACATTCAGGAAATAACACCTGTCTGCTCTTCTTCCCAAAGTCTTTATCTTTTACATACAGCCACAGAAGGCAGTGGTTGGACCATCAAAAGGAGGGAAGTATCAAAAAACAGCTTAACACAAAGAGGGAAAGAAAATCTGTACAAAATGTTTAGGTCAATGATAACAGAGAAAAGTCTGTTTTCTATTTTACAGTTTAAAATCCAAAATGAGGGATAATCCCTCCCTTCCCCCCTGCCCCTGCCCCGCCCCGCCCATCCCTCGCACAGATGTCTGCATGTATGACTTTTTAAAGCAAGGATTACTAAGTAAAATACATTTGCAGCACAGTTCGCTATTCCAATACATACAGCAGTTTTTTCCATAGCTATTTTAATAGTAAATACAAAGCAGTCGCGATAAAGCAAACGTAAAAACACAGATGTACGTTTTATCATTGAAAGGAACAGAAAGGAATCAACATAGAGAAGCCAAGGTTATACTGACATGTATGTACAACCCAAAAGCCCACCCTGGTAGAAGCCAGTGGATATCTGAAAATAGATGGACATACAGTAGAAAATGAGATTCGACAAAGCTGGGTGATTTCTTCATGAAAAAGGCCTGAGGTTTGGATTGGTTTTGCTAAAAAAAAAAAAAGGATGAGACCCTCGAGATAAACAAGCTCTAATTTTGTATTTTTTTTATTTTTCATCATTTTAAAATATTTTTTTTTTTTGCTACAATTTTTAGACTAAACATGCAAGACACACAACTAAGTGCAACTGAGTGAAATGTTTTTTTTATTTTTATTTTTTTATTTATTTTTATTTATTTACTCATTCCCTATAGGTTTGAACTGAGGTATGCGTACTAACAGGCTTCTCATGCTGTTATCTTTAGTAATGTTAAGCTACACATGCTGAGAATGTTCTAGTCTACCAGCTTTTTCCCCTTTTAAATACCAAGCTTAACCAGCCAACGGCTGGGGTTCCATGAACGGGAGCCATTCTCACGATCCCAGCCCGACTGCCACAGCTTCCATCCCACAGCTGCCTGGATATTAAATACATTTTTCCTAAACCACAGATTGCCCTTTTTATTAATAATAAATGCATGGTAAATAAAAAAAACTGCATAAAGTACCTTGTACCCAGCTTATTAGTTGACAGGAGTGTTTTTTTAATATAAAAAGTAATAAGTGACAGAAACTAAACACAATGATAAAGTGTTGCCAAGGTTAACGTAGAACAACGAATCCTGTGGAAACTTCAAGAAAAAAAAAAAAAAGAGTGGCATACAATCTTTAAAAGGTTACAATTAAAAACTTAAAACAAGAGAAGCATAAAACATGTAATCATCTTGTGGTCCAGTTGAAGTATAGAATTTTCTCACATTGTTCTCTGTAAAACTCCGCTTCAAACTAGCAAATAATAATCGTTGATGGAAGATAACCGTCATCAGAAATTTATATCCATAACTTTTGCAATACAGTTTATTTCACGATGGAATGCTCCCTTATCTCATTGGCCCCAAAGACACCGTTCCCTAATTTGGTCATACATTTTTTCCCAATCCCACACCCTCCCCTTACACCCCCGGGGTTTTGGTCACTGCAAAGGTGCAGAAACTCAAACTGGGACACCTTTGGCTTAAATGTCGACGACAGTCTAACCTTTTGAGGAGCTTGAATTTCTAATTTTCTTTTTTCCTATAAGCTAGACATAGTTCAGAGTTCTCCACCTTAAGATTCTTTCACATCATACGGGAGATAGGACGATATTTTTTGGCCTCGTCTGCTAAAGCACGGAACAGAGAACATTGTTTACTTTTGGAGTTTATCTTTGGTAGTCACAGAACAAGACATATCTGACACACTGACAACAGAGACATCTGAGACCTCAACAACTAAAATAAAGGAAAACAAAACAAAAAAGGTCAATAATAAAAAGAGTGGTTGGTTGCAGTCATAAAATCGATGGGTCCCTGCGTGATCTTTTCAGCTGCGTGTTTTCGCGCCCGTTATTGATGGCGAAACTGGGTCTCGAACCCTTTCTGTGCCGACCTCTCAGCGACGCGGGTTCCCGCGATCGCGCTATAAATTACGATCCGTCGTCTGAAGCGCTAACGCTTCGACGTTTCTCCGTTCTGCTGACGCCGGCTCTTGGACGTACACAGATCCGTCTCCAGAGCGGCGCGGGACAGGTGTGTGGCTGAGCTTCTCAAACGGTGGAATGCTGACTAGTCAGGCCTGCCGAATAGATTTCTGTAGATATTGGCTCCTTTCTTTTTTTAATGGTAACGTCTGAATAGTTGCACGTGATGTGTAATTTTGTGTTCGTCACTGAGGAAGTTGAAACGTTTTACGAGATTAACAATGCCACAACAAAACAGTCATGATGTCAACTTGGAGTCTCCTGTGACGGCCTTGTTCGGTGTCGAGCTTAAAATCTTTTTTCCCCTCAATCATTGACATTATTGTGTTGGGAGGAAATGAGGCATTTGATCTACAAGGACAGTCCTACTCAAAGATCACAATTAATATTGGTCTAAACTGCTTATGTTAACTGTGCACCTGACATTTAACGATGGTTATGAAATGAAAGTGTAACGATTCAGTGATTTGGTTGCAGCTAACATGCACTGCCGTGAAGAGCGAATGTTTTTTTTGTTTTTTTTTCCCCCTCCGCTATTTTTTTAACATTTTTGAAATATTTTTTTCTATTCCCTGCATGATTTCTCTGTCATTCATTCCCATTTAAAATAAAATCTTCATAAGATGTGTAGCATAGAGCCTTCATTATGAGTAGTGCATTACTGCTGGACTTCATGAGTTTGGTGGGTAGGCTACATGTTTGGCGATGAGTGGAGGAGACGGGGACACATGAGATGGCATTCTGAAGCACACGGGATAAATGACAGAAAAATAATACTTGGTGTTTGACATTCTGCTTCATGTACAAAATAAAAAAAAGTAAATCAAACATTCATCAGGTGCTGGCCACATAGCATTCTTGGTCAGCTGAAATTTTTCTTTAGTTTGAAGAAAGAAAAAAATAATGCAAACAGCAACAAAGACACGTATACTTTATATTTACCAACCCCCGCCCCCCGCCCCTTCCACGAACACAAACCACCCTTTCCCCAACCCCTAATGGAAGCAAACCAATGCAGGCTGAAGGCAGTGATAATGAACTGAATCCACACGCTGTGTAAATCTGAGATTGTGTCTGTGCCCTGCAGTCCGTGCTCAGTGAGTGTGGCTCAGTGGGAGGGAGACACGCCCGCAGTCCTTACGTGCTGCGCTCCGCGTGCCCGCCCACTTCCAGGGACGCCGCCACGCCCGCCACTTCAACCAGTCCCAAGTACCAAACAGGTCCATCCAACACATGTTGAGTAAAAATTATTCATTTTTTTTTTTTTTCCTTTTCTCTTAAACAAAAAGTACAAATAACTCAGAAATAATCCCAAATGGGATATCGTTTCCTTTTTTTTTTCCTCATGTTTTGTATTTAATGGCACTAAAAGTCAATTGAAACATTTTATAGCTGTCAACAGAAGACTGAGATCCCAGCCTTTATTTATTTATTAATCAATTTTATCTGTGGAAAGACGACACAGATGATCTGAGTTAGTTCTGTCTCTTGGGGGGGGGGGGGGGGGGGGGGGGGGGGGGGCTTGGACAAGCCTAATGCATGTCTTCATTCCCTTGGTCATCCTCGTAATCTCGGTTGTGGTCGAAATCTGGGCTGTGGTTGGCTGTCGTCACGAGAGAAAGCGGACCTTCGTGGTCCTCAGGGTCCAGTGGTTCCTCTTTAACGTTGATATGATGCCTACAACACATGATGGAAACACAAAAAGGGGGGGTGTCGGGTCAATATTTTTAAGGCAATTTTTTTTCCCATTCTCTTGCAAAATAGCAAAAACTTTACTCTGATCTAAAAAGAAAGAGAACAGCCTAAAAGCTTAAAAGGACGCAAAAACAAATAATTGCCATTTATGAAGCAAAAGAAGGGTCTCCCTGGCATTCATGATAATTTCAGGCACTTTGAGGTATTTGAATGCTGTTGCAAACCTGCGGGCTTTATTTTCATAGCGGCAGACAACAGGGGTATTCACTTAAAATTGATAAATGAGTAAGATTAACAACGTGAGACAACAGGAACAGGGGGGGGGGGATGGACTCTGCGGAGCGAGCGGGCCCGCTTGTCAGGCCTCCTGGTGGCGGCGGATCAGCGCTCGCTGTGTGTTCTCCCTCCCGCTCGTTAACATGCAGAACCTGCGAGCCGGGCCTCCAGAGGACGACCCCAAGCGAGCTTCTATCATTAATCAACTTCCAGCAAACACCGACCAGACACCGTGATACATGCTTTAAACTCCAAATTAATGCATATTTTCGCAAAGTGTCAATAAGGGAAGAAAGGGTCTGGCAGGAAGCGCGTGCGGAGAGGAGAAAAGCCCGCTCAACACAACATTGTGATAAGAAACAGAGCCCTTATGAGAATAATAACGCTGTCAGTTGTAAACAAGGCAAAACATGAACCCAGCCTGCAGCCTGGGCAAAGGAGCCTCTAAAGAGATGAGATCTGCCAAATTTCTCATTATAGAAACACCACAGGAATAAGGCACATGGGAAAGAGGCCTGACTGTGGGAGAGAAAGACGAAAAAAAAATTTTTTTTATTTTTTTTTTTCCTCCAACGGCTGCGGGAGAATTCCTATCGTTAATCAGAGGCACGTGGCCATGCTTTCATTAGCAGTCTTGGATGCCATTAACGGTGTTTTTTGTTTTGTTTATTTATTTTATTTTATTTTATTTTTTGAATCAAATTACTAAAAAACTAAATAAATTAATTTTATTTTATGGATTGATATGGTCTATGAGCGATTGTTTTTTTTTTTGTCCCTCCAAAATAATTATTTACTTATGAATGTTTAACACAACGTGGGGGAGAAAGAAAAAAAAAAACCTCGATGATAGAGAATATCGTCTGTTTCTGCTGAAAGACATGGCGATAATTAGATGACACGTTTTTTTAGTTTGGAAAAAAAAAGAGATGGCCCTTCTATTGGTTTTAGATCAAAGTAATTCCAAAAGTAAGTCGCATTGCCGCAGGTCTCAATCCCTTGCTGGAGGGCAAACATGAAATTGTTATTATTATGCTATTGAACTTGCATGCTGGTTTTTGCATTGGTACTGCTTGTAATTAGCTCTGGGTACCTGGGTACCTTAATTCTGGGAGTCAGTCGTTTGACTGAAAACACTGCGCTTTCTGTGTGCTACACATCGCTGTCTGTGAAATGAAGGACTTGGTTTGCTTGGAACATTAGCTCTACTGAAGCTTTCCTCTCTCTCTCCATTTCACTGGTCAGAGAAGAAAGCAGGTTTTAATCAAGGTGAGCTCTGTTTGAAGCCGTTCTGCTTCGGCGGTCCCACCCAGCGTGAAGCGCTGGGCTCTGTGGCTACCTCTAAAGGAGGGCAGGCCCAAAGTGCCATGTCCTTAAGTAGCAATTATGAAATTTCTCCAGACAGCGCATTGTTTCAACGCACCACAGAGGTGCAGTCTCTTCCTGGCTGTTAACAGTTTGACAAAAATGTCATTTGTTTTAAATTAACGTTACTAAAATGTTAACTGAGGGTATCCCCCTCTCTCTGGCTTTCCATCACATGTCTTTGGGTCCTAATCCTGTTAATTACAAATTTAAACAATTGAAACAATGGTGGCTGACATACTGTAAACGACCTGCCAAAGCAATACATTTGTACCACCCTGCTAAAACACAAGTACGTTTTTGCAGTTTCGCCAATTGTGAATGTGCAACTACTGTAGACAACACAATTGGAAAATCACCTTGTGTATTATTTTTGAGATGAGAGGGGAATCCGGGCCTGTGAAGCACCCCTCCTTTGTGACTTAGTAAATCAGCCGAGAGAAAGACACGCTGCCTTAGGCCAGCACACCCATCCTGTCTCTCCCTTTCCTGTTCTAGAGCAATGCCCAGAGCCATGTTCTCAACGGGCCAGGATGGCACATTCCTCCACTGCTCTGCAAGCTCATTATTTCACCTTTTTGAGCTCGGTTTCCCTCTTGTTTGGATATTTTACAGAGCCATCTATAAATCTTACAGCGTTACACACTGGCGGTCGGTAACATCTGGAAACGATGCTGTCTTGTAAGCGTATTATTTTAGGCTTCAAACAACTTAGCTGACACACGTATACAACAAGTGTATAGCTAACTGTGGTTTACAATCTGAACCACAGCTTTCCTAGAGACTAATTGTGCTTTTTCGTTCTTTGTTATTTTTCCCTGAATGGCTCAGTGGATTTTAAATGTCTAGCAAATAATTTTTTCGGTGTGTCGAAAACAGCAACTCGGCCACTACGCAAGCAGGCCTTTTCAAAATATTTAAACAAACTACGACAATTACGGTGGAATCCAACGCAGGCCAGAACCCATTTTGAACTGTAATAAAATACGGTTTATAAACTCGCAGCTCGAACAAGAGCCATTCCAGAACTGTGCCCCGTACTGCCAGGCTCAGGAACTTTCCAGAAGGTGGAGTTTCCTTTAACGGAGACAGCAACCGCGTCCTGAGCCATGCCCCAACATTTTCACGACCTTTTTGTAATTTCTTTTCTTTCTTCATTTTATGAGCCCGTTTAATACCTCTTCAAGGAGAAGTGAATAGTCAGGCAGACTCCTTGGTAACGAAAACTTTCTTTAAATAACTCCCCCTCTACCCCTTTCGCACAGAAGTCGGTGGGGCTGACACTCACATAGCTGGCAAAGGAGAGCGTCCGGGGCTGCTGTCACTGCCATTGCTGTTCCCATGGTCCATTGCTCCGTTGAACTCCTCTCGAAATGCGTTGGCCAGGGAGTTGAGAGTGGGACTTCCCATAGAAGCAGTAGTGTATAGAGGTATGTTATTTTCTGCCATCGAAGCCTAGAAAGTGTGCAGAGAAATGGACATGAGACGAGGGAAACCCTCTCAGGCGTTTCACCTTCAAGCACACCGCCACCACCCTCACAAAATAACACAAGCAGCTTGGCCATCAACATGGGAGCAAACTGCGAGAGCACCGTGTTTAATTTCACCACGTTACGTGTCACCCCCAAAGTGAAAAGAGCACAGCTGCGCTCCCACGCGTGCTGTAGTACCTGGAAGGCGGCGGAGAGAGTTGGACCGTAGCCCAGACTGGTTTGTATGTTCTTCACCAGGGCAGGGCTTCTGCAGATGTGATCAAACACAACGTTACCCTTCCGCAGCGGCAATTAATTCTGTGAAAATCTACGGCATAGACCCTCGACTGCGAATCGCATGCTATTACTTTTATATACACACACTTACGCGGACATTATTTATACACAATTACATCAGGCAAATAGAATAAGGATGATTTAAAGACTGATGTGTGCCTTTAACATATCGGAGAACGATTTTACATAAGGTGTCTAGGAGCGGATATCAAAAGCGAGTCTAAATGGCACCGGGCTATGTGAAATCCCGTGCGATAATGGTTCAGAGATTGATGGACGCTGAAGTCTTATGACCAGATGCTATTCCAATTTCCTATAAAACACTCCAGTGAAATCAATATGTAGTAATGAAATTACATATCCGCTTTTACAGTATTTTCTGCGAATATCTGACACATGGTTTTTACGCCGCTACAAAGGCACAAGCATGAATACTACTGCAGACATTTCATTTCTGAGGTTTAAAACTACACAGGATTATTCTAACAGGGTGGGGGGGGAGAGAGACCCCCCAGGTGAGAGAACAGAGTCTTGTAAAAGGGAGTGATGTATGAATGGTTGAACACTTGCGAAGGTGAGGCGGCGTGACAGAGGAGGGGTAAGCGGGAAAGCCGGGGGGGGGATAGCTGGAGCAGGCGGGGGGGGGGGGGGGGGGTAGCTTACTGTACGAGCAGCTCGTCAAAGTTCTCATCTGCGCCGTATTTCCGAGGGCGGCCTCTCTGCACGTGGCGGCCGTGCTTAAACTCCTCGTCATCGACGGTCCAGTAGGACCCAAACTCATCCTCTACTCTCACAAAGCACTTATGCAGGGAAAGGTTGGTGCGAATGGCACCCTGGGGCACGGGGCAAGCAGGGCACAGCCAGGCGCAGATGCAGTGATATCACATAAAAAGGGAAGGGATAGAGGACGGAGAGACAAGACACACGGATGGACAGACGGACGGAGAGACAGTCACAGGGGGGAGGGGAGGAGGTGGGTGAGAGCAAAAATGCAAATAAGCATAAGCCAATGTGGGTGTTACTGTGCACCACTGGGAACAGCGAGGCTAAAAGCATGAGATGCACACGGAAGCAAGCGGGGGGCTTTTTTTTGGGGGCACCGTGGCACACAAGACAATGAAATGGAGCCACTCAGTCACGTCTCATCATCCATCACCCTCTTTCTGACGCCAGAGCAGCGCTCGGGAGGTCAAACGTGGCGGACGTACCCACTGATCTTTTGTGGCCTTCTCTTTTGGAACTCTAGTTCATCCACAGTCCACACTGCCCCCTTTACGTTTTCTACTCGCACAAAACACTTGTGAAGACTAAGATTATGCCGGACTGCATTCTGCGGCAGGTTAAAAAAAAAAAGGGGAAAAAAAAGATTTCTATGAGAAAACTGCAAAGTTCCAAACATGAGCACAAAAAAACATCACATGGATCAATTGCAAAAGGAAGCTGAATAACTGATATCTATGCGATTCGTCTAACGAAGCTAACAGGAAACATCCCGCTAGCAACCTCAGGGAGATGTTGCATGAGCTGAGATGTTTCCCAATCACAATAAAATAAAATAAAAAGTAATTTTATGGCAACTAAATGTTACACATTTATAATTGCGTTTTGAGCAATACTTTTTTGAATAACAAATAAATAAAATATATAAATACACATTTTCTGTACGTACACATAGGACACACCAAATAAAATGTGAGGCTGTTTGAGAGAGATGAACCACCTTTGACGACCTGAACAAAGCTTGGGGTAAAATAAACAGACACTGCTTTTTGGCTCATCACTTCAAGTTATGACTTTACACACAAGTGAACAATAGAGGGAAAAGACAAAAAATTCCAGAGCAGTTGGCTCATAAATTTGCTTTTCATAAACCGTTTGTACAGTGTACTGGCTGCCATTTCTACACATGCCAAACACTGACACATGATTTCAAAACTGTGTGTGTGTGTGTTCAGGGTTACTTTATATTTGGGCTCAGTCCTGTAGGTGTGTGTGTGTGTGTGTGTGAGAGAGAGATATAGAGAGAAAGAGGGGGAGAGACGATCCGTGCAGGGCAGTGTCGCAGTGGGGGAGTTGGTGTTTATGACTACAATGTGCCCCTATGGAAGGGCTGTCAGCATCCACTGGAGCAGGAAGCTAAAGAGCTGGGGGAGGACAGTGAGTATGAGCTAGCAGCTGCAGCAGATACTCCAACGGCTCTGCCTCCCTTTCTCTCTCTCTCTCTCTCTCTCTTTCCCTCCCTTTCTCTCTCTCCCTCCCTTTCTCGCTATCTCTTTCCCTCCCTTTCTCTCTCTCCCTCCCTTTCTCGCTCTCTCTCTCCTTCTCTCTCTCTCTTTCCCTCTCCCACCCTCTCTCTCACCCCCTCTCTCTCTTTCCCTCCCTTTCTCTCTCTCCTTCTCTCTCTCCCTCTCCCACCCTCTCTCTTTCCCTCCCTTTCTCTCTCTCTCTCTCCTTCTCTCTCCCTCTCTCTCTCTTTCCCTCCCTTTCCCTCTCTCTCTCCCTCTCCCACCCCCTCTCTCTTTCCCTCCCTTTCTCTCTCTCTCTCTCCCCCTCCCTCCTCTCCCACTCTCTCTCTCTCTTTCCCTCCCTTTATCTCTCTCTCTCTCTCTCTCTCTCTCCCCCTCCCTCCTCTCTCTCTCTCTCTCTCTCTCTCTCTCTCAGGGGCATGTTTGTGTTTCTGTGTGGCCCCATGAAAGGGTGTAATCGGGGGTTTAAACCCTCGGGGGACTCTGTCCCTTCCTGGGTCTGGAGTCACCAGGAGCACTGCGCTATAGTTTCTGCGATATATAAAATATCTTCTATTGTTCAAATGGCTTATCTGAGGTGAGGTTTTTGTTAGTAAAATACAGATGGGATTATGTAATAAAGGTAGTTAAAGGCCCTGTTACTGTATATGTAAGGTAAAGTGTTATAGAGTATAGTGTCATGTGATAAACCGTGTAACTTAAAAAAAAAATTTAAATAAAAAAACCCTTTCAATTGTGATAATATGACAGAAGAACAATATTACCTTCCATGTTGCTGCATTGCGCCTGAAATATGCGAACATTCGCGTGAACCAGTTGTAGATTTCATTTAGTGTTAGCTGCTTTTCTGGCGATTCAAGAATGGCCTGGGAAAAAAAAAGGATGAAAAATATTATCTACCCTTCAAAAATGTTAATGAAGAAAAAAAAATATTCCAAGTCAACGCCGCTGTAATCTTGACAAAGCTGCGAATCCTTTGTCCGCAGTGTATTTCTCCCTACTTTGTTTACAAACCCATTTCGGTTTCTTGTTTAAATATGCAGATTTAAATACGTCTTACATTTTTTCCTCCCCTCCTTCGATGAAAACGAAAAACATTTCACAGACAGATTACAGGCCAGTAATTATCCAGAGCCCAGATTAATTCCAGAGATCAGAGATTACTGTGGCTGGTGATAATTGACTGGCCATCTTTGAACAGGTTCATTCCTACTGTTGTGTGAAATGAATTTCATAATAATCACATTCATTGTAATGCTTAATCAAAAGCAATTGTTATATGTGGCCATTTTAAAGTCCTGCTAACACTCCCCTGCTCATTCACAGATGGTTCATCTTCCAATGTTTGTCTAAATTGTACTTGAAATTTAACAAGGAGGAGGAAAATGTGAAAATAAGCAGTTTGTGCCTGTGCTCAATATTTATATACTGTACATCCAATTTCAACTGATGGACTCAGTGAAGCAGATTAGAATGCTATTCTGTGCATGACAGATTAAAAACATTACATATTTTCAGCTGGGAATAAATGAAATGGGGGATCCTTACCTGCCTTATTAGTGAGGCGTATGTAAAGGGGGGTCTTACTTCGGCGTTCATATAAAACTCTTTATTCTGAACAATGTCTGTTGAAAGGAATAGAAATATGTGGTTATTTAAAAAAGAAAAATACATAGTAAGAAACAGTGGCAAATATGCGCTAATAATCCGAAAATAAAATGCATGTAAACAACGTAGGCTCTCATTTGAGTGGCAGTTAAAATTATTTAGGCCAAACTGGAGGTACAGGTTTTATGTGATTCTTGCGTAAATGGTAAATATTGAGATGGGTGGAGATTTTAAGCAGGGCCAGTGAGAAGTGAGCTGTACACATTGGGGGGCGGCTGCTTACCTGGGGAGATGGGCATGTTGTACTTCTCTGAGTACCCGCCTGCGGATTGGTCCCATACAGTGCAGGTTGTTGGGGGTAATGACCGAAGGGCCCTGGGACAGCGGTGTGAGGGGCGTGGTGGGCGTGGTGGGGGTGTGAGGTAAGCTCTGTGGGGAGGCTTCAGGGGCCGTTTTGGAGAGGGTCACGTTGGACACTAGGTTCAGCTGCGAGAGAAAAAGAAAAAAAAAAGATGCGTTTTATTACGAGATGCATCTCGTAAAGCACGGCTGTCGCAATTAATTTCCGGAAAACCTACTGTACAATCATCTGTTCATTTTTTTTTTTAGGCCCGGTACCAGAACCTGGGAGTATACATGACCCTCGTTTACAAACAATGGCATTTAAATACGCTGCCCGGCCCTGCCTGGCCTTTTCCCCAACCGCATCACTTTAAGTTATTGATTCAGATCACGGCTCTGTGATTTATTCTCCTTTGTCTCGTCCACTGGCATCGCTCTGAACACTGGGGATGGCCCCTCCACGCAATCGGTGGCGTTGGGTACAGTGGAGACTGGCGATGCGGAGGGACGCTTTAACAGGCTTGACAAATGACAGTGTGATTCACACCTACCGCTGAGCAGCCACTAATAAGCTACAGAGGAAGCGGCCAATCTGGGCTAATTACAAGATGAAATTGTATTGTAAGGACTCTAATTAGGAGATGCTTATAGAGGTGATCTAATGATTAAATGCTGTATCTGAATGACCCCATCATCAGGCTAACGCTGGCGCAAGATGTCTCTGGAATATTTTTCAGAAAGAGTAATTTTTTTTCAAGGGGGAGAGGCGGGATATTAGTAATAATGGCTACAAGGTAAACTAATTAAGCAGAGCGCTCCAAAGGTATACCGTGGCTTCAAGCAGCTGTGGCCGCTCCAAACAGTGCCAAATCTCTAAAGAGGAGCTGCAGTCAAGTGGAAAATTCTAGCCTGACCCATGCTCCCACTATTAATTTGCAGGAAAACTAATGACACATATACATATTCCCACAAAATTGTTCTAATTGCTAATTTGCCGAAGGAGGCCAGTTTCCAAATTAAACATGACTTCAGTCGGCGAGGAAAAAAAGGAGAGCGAAACAGAGAAGACCGGGCAGAAGGCGTTTCATCTTTGACAATCGTTTGCGGATTGAGCTAACAAATTAATGAAATGTCAAGCCTGTCAATTGCTCTGGAGGTATCGGATGTCTAATTTTTTTTGATGATGGCGCGCGCGGCGCTGGAGACGGGGGGGTGCACAGGTGAAAGTGGGGAGACTGTGTTTAACATCACACCCACACAGCAGACATCCTTCACGGCCACCCGATTACCACAACCCCGTTAGCGGCCATTACGGGCGAGGTGTTCAGCTTGATAGACAGGTGTAGTAAAGACATACTGAGGTAGTGTCACCTGCACAGTCATCCTTAACCTGGCGTTGCCTGTATAGGTTTGCAGCCATTTTGAATTCAATCCATTGCATTATACCGTGGATTATTTTCCCCCCGGTGTATACGTGTATAATATGTAAATACAATAAACAAAAATGTTTCCACTTAAATTGCACTCACAATCGCAATTTTTTAATTTAAAGCTAAGGTTGTTATATGTAAATCGTCTATTTTATTTCTAGAGACTGTAAAAAAAAAATTTAAAAAAATTTATTCACATGAGTATGGTGTGAGTCATAAATGAAATGCACTAGACGGGAACATCATTTTCTTAAGATATGATCATCTCTAAACAAATCATTGCTAACTTATTTTTCTGTGGACTGGCTTCTTTCGTTTCACATTTCATACATATTGGTAAGACATAAACATTGAGCACCCTCAACAATGGACCAGACAGCTCGTAATAGGCTCTCCTTTGTGTTCATCCCTGTTTGGGTTCACTCCAACACAGAGACAAAATGAGACTTCAGACAGAAATTAATTAAATGGTAATTGGTGATCTAATTATACTGACTTTGCCTCACCAGGCTGCTAAAGAAAAAATAAACAAAAGTCAGTCCTTAATTATGAAAAGCAAAAGGTCAGATTTCTGACGAGAATGTTTAGTGACACAAACTACATACACCCCCAAGCTGACACACACACACTACACAAACAAGACTATAAAAAGACTTTTAAATCTATATGCAATCCCTAGTCTTACCCAAATATCCACAAATCAATACATTCAGTTAGAAAGCTTTACACCTCTAAAATTATCTCTAAATTAGCATCAATTAAAATTGTATTTGTTTTGTTTTCATAAAGAGTGAGATAAGTCCACTCAAGAATATCTACCCATAAACATGGGCATATGTGGGGTATGAGGCTGTGTGCTGCTAAGCATAATTTTTAGTGATAAAGAACATTTAAGCTCTGTCCACTCATCCATTGAAGGCACAGACCGGTGGCTAACTAGGCCTTTCTCCATCAACCAATTCCGTGTATGAACACGGAAGATCTGTGTCTAGTGAGCGAGATCGTATTGGTGCGATCTCTCCAATAGAGCAGCAGACCCGTGTGAGAGATGCCCTGATCAGAAACAGCGCAGCGGTCACCAAACACTGTTACTGGGCGAAAGAATGCTGCCTTATTTATTCAAGTGAAAGGAGCGTCAACCCCACTGAGTGTCACGGGTAACCGTGCGCTCTGACGCGTCCAATCCCAGGGTCTGCTGAGAGAGAGAGAGAGAGAGGGAGAGAGAGAGAGGGGTGAAGAATTCAAGATGCTATCTGCGGCTGAAGCCACTTTTCATATACAAATGTCCCTGCATTAGGCCCATTGCGCAGGGCTAATCCACACAATCACAGTGTGTGACAGAGGCTGGCCTCCCGACAGGCAGCCTATTGTGGCTTTACATATTGCGAGGGCTTTGTGTTGACTCTTCCCCCGACACAGCCTGCCGATAGGTCCAGTCGGGCTGTAAATAGATGATTGGAGGGGTGTGTGTGTGTGTGTGTGTGTGTGTGTGTGTGTGTGTGTGTGTGTGTGTGTGTGTGTGTGTGTGTGTGTGTGTGTGTGTGTGTGTGTGTGTGTGTGTGTGTGTGTGTGTGTGTGTGTGTGTGTGTGTGTGTGTGTGTGTGTGTGTGTGTGTGTGTGTGTGTGTGTGTGTTTGAAAACCTCCACCAGGCTTCATGTGTCTGTCGCAATGTCACAATGAATGGGGAGATTGAGGAGACCTCATCATCACATACTGTACTGCTGTTATTTATGTACTGTATGATCACTGAGGAGGCATCTCTAGTACATGTAATTTTACTCATACATTCAAACACACACACACACACACACACACACACACATTTAACAGCACATATCAACACATAAACATGAGACACTGCCATGAAAACTTCCAAAATACTGAATTAAAAAAAGGACACAAAAATTAACTGTGTTGTGTAACTCACCAGTGGTCACACTCATACCCAAATCCTGTAAATGCATGACTTTTAAAGGAACAGGTGATTTTCACTCATTTTCTAATGCGCACACCGTTTCCCATGAAGCTGTGCCGGGCTATATTGACTAGATGCACAAATGCAGTTTTGTACAGTTCATTTGTACATATCGATGCTGAACAGTAAATATTGCTGTGCCTTAGGGAACTGGATGAAAGGGTGAATTGCTGGGCGCACCATAATGATTTTTGTTCCAAATCAATCGGTTGATTTTAGGAAGTATGTGCTAGAAGTATGTGAGATAAAAAAATTAATAAAGAGACAACCGGATCTCTGGTTTTCTCCAAACAGCCAAGGTGGGACCACCACCTCAAAAATCGCAAACCATGGCAGCCTTGCCAATAGCAAAAAGAAATATAGTTACAATATGAAAAAAATGTCACCCTGAACAGCCAATGTTAGTGTTTTTGTTACCTCCACTCGACAGTTTCATTTACCCCCCAGAAAAGATGCATTCGTTTTTACTGAGGTGTGCGCCGCTTGACAAAGGGACAAACTCCTAAATGAACAAACAAATAAAGCGAAACAGCAGTACTGCTACTCACTGGCTGTGGGGCTGGTTTAGGCTCTGTGGATTTGACATGTAGATGAGTCATCATGGCTTGCAGACGTTCTTTGTCTTTTGATAGCTGTATAAGGGATAAACAGAAGCTTTGCATTAATAATGAGCAAAAACTCCCAATTCACATCCTGAGTCAATATGTGTTTGCCATAGTTGTTACTTCTACGTTCTTACACACAGGGCATGACAACATGGTTTCTCCCATATGCAAACAGAACGCAACAACGTGTATTCCTATGCTTCTGTCTATATAACTTCATCAAAGTCTAATTCTCATTCTATGGCTGCCACTGTGTTGGATTTAGGCCTGTCTTGCCACTTTTTATGTGATCCCTGCTGATCTATCCCATGATGCACCTCATTGTAGGGTTAAAAGGCTAGTGGCTAGTGGCAGTTTCCCAAACGTCCTTTCCTGTTTTTTTCCCCCCAGTTATTTTACCATTTTATTTTGACAAAAATGAGCTCAAGCTCAAATAATAGAGAGAAGTAGAGCTCTAGGGATGGGCTTTCCCCTCTTTCTTTTCACAGAGAAATAAAGTGATTTAATTGGTCTTTACTGGACTTTCACAAGGAATTTACAAACCCCTGTAGCAGCTTCACCTGACCACAACACTGATGAGATGAGTTTATTGTGATTAGTCATGGTGCGTGAACGATCTGTTAAACTGACAGTTCCACTGACCCCTAATTAACACACGCTCTTGGAACAATAGCCGGGCCTAAACCGTGCTCCCCTACACAAAATAAGTGCCCTTCAGTGTGCCTATGTGCATTTTCTCATCTATTATATGGGGAGATCTCTGCAGAGAGTTAAAAGTTTTTTTTTTTATACCGCTCAATATTTTGATATGTTTAAAAGCACACTTGATTGCACGGTCTGTGACTCTGCTGAACCTAGAAAGTCTGATGTACCCATTAGACATGCATCTGATTTCTTTTAAGAACACCCACTGCTGTTACTGCCTTAGCACTGTATTTCAAAAAGTGTTTTATTATTAGTGCCAAACAGTTAAAAGTCATAAATGACTTTAAAACCTAGTAAAATTCAAAATGTAATTATCTTCTCTACTTAGCCTCGGGCCCTTCATATATCTTTGCCTAGCTGTCATGCATACATAACACATTTTTAATGACTGGTTACTCACAAATGTACAAAATAATTTTATTCCTCTACCCCACCACCCCCCCAATCCCCCTTCCATTTTTGACCCACGGTTCATATCTACAAGAGAAGGAGGGGCTGCAGACAAAGGAACTGTGTGAATGGAGCGACACATATTTTTTGAAAAAACAAAATGGGGGAGACAATACCTGCAGTTCCAGCTGCTGAACGACCTGCATTTGCACTCGACACTGCGCCGTACTCCTGTCGTCCAGCGCGTGCTCGTTGTTAAGATGCCTGGAAAAAAAAACAAAAAAAAACAGAAAAATTAACAGGCTTCATGCCACGTTTTGCATTATTTCATATATTATTTCACATGTATACATACACGCGCTAAAACAAGGTTACTTCGCGATCAAAAGTTCATCAAGGCTGTCAGTCTAACTTTATAGAAATGCATAAATGGCTACAGGTTTATACATATTGATATTACAAAAGGTAAATACATGAAGTCATGTAGTGCACTAAAATACACAGGGATAAATGGAATTTATATAAGTGGATTTTGCGTATGCTGGAAAAGAAATATTTTTTATGATGGAAAATACTGAATAATATTGAATGAAATACATATTTCATGAGTTAGCTTGATCTGCTGAAACTTAAGTAAGTTTCACAGATAAGAAAAATGACTTAGGAATTCCAGGTTGAACAAGTATTGTAAATGAGGTGCTCCCCCACCCCCCCATCAACCCCTTTCTTCCAAAAGGACCCGTCTTTTTTGGTCTGCAGAACCCCCTTATTTTAGTAGCTTTTTCAGTTAATTATGTCATCAAGATTAAGAGGGCTCAAATGAATCCAGAAGGAAGGCAAAGGACAACAAGAAGAAGAGAGATGGAATCTGTCACAAACTTGAATTATGAATATAATTATGCATGATTATTTTATACCACGAAGATGTTCTCTTTTTCTGCACGTTTATAACTAATCTAAATAAGTAGCTCGCCGGCAGCAGACAGGGTTTTTTTTCATGATTTATATAAAATGGTGGAGATAAGGTTCACGAGTGAAGGAAATATGATTGGAGGATTTTTATCAGCCTCCGCATGAATTACTGTTTGAAAATGCTTATGCAGGAGCATTTCATTAATCATTTAATCATAATCCAAGCGGGATGTTTGAACTGATTTCACAAATACCCTTTCATTTCACTACTTCATTATGCTCGCTAATGGATCCAATATATTATATATATCATAAATTATATCACATCTTCGGTGACCATGTAGGTCACTGTCACTAGGCATGGCTCTGTGCACGCTGTGGCAGTGCTGGGCGAGAGAGAGAGAGAATAGGGTGCGACGTGCTCGCCTTCTTAAATGCACTTTTTCTATCATTTACTGCAAATCAAAGGTAGCCAGACCTGACCGGGGCAGAACGGGTGGTGAAGCCGCCGATATGATGGCCCAATAAATCTAACGACCACCACCGCGGCGGTTTTGTTGTGTGTGTGTGTGTGTGTGTGTGTAGGCGATTGCCTAACATGCAGACAACACATTTGCACATTAAAAAAAACACGCAGTCCAAATGGTCGCATGCAGGTGCGGGGGAGAAAGACACTATATTGATGATATTCATTTTTTACATGTTTATATAAACTTCTGTTTATATAAAGGGGCTTCCAAAAGATGGAAATCCCACATGCCAATTATTTTATTCAAATGGAAACACCAATGTTTCCTTTAATAAACAAACAATGCATAATACAAAAGAGTACTCATTTTAAATAGGGTAAATTACATATATATATATATTTTTTAATCATAGGAATAATTTAAGACTACTGCTATATTAACGAAAGCACATAGAGTGGGGAAAAATAACTTTGAATCTATTGTGAATATTCTGGACATCATATTTATCTGCTTAAGAATGAAAGCGCCATCTAATTATCTGAGGGGAAAGAATTAATCTAGTAAACATTTCCGCATATCTTGCAAAATACTGTATTAAAAAAAATAAATAAAAAAATAAAAACCCAGAAAGGTAAAGATGTCGCAACTTCCATTAAACTGGCACGGGCTGCATGAGTCCTACGTGAGGAGCGTTGGAATTTCTCTCTCCGGGTGGAAGTGATTTGTGCGTCTTCTTTTCATCCTTTGTTGCGTTGACTTTTTTTTTTTCATAATGACATGGAGAGTCACAGTGCATAATTAATAGGAAATGAAATATTCAAATGGCCTCTAATGCAGCCCCTTGCGAAAGAGTGTCTGGACACGAGGGGCTCGGAAAACGCAAACCTGACATCCGGAGAGGCTATGAATGTTGGCATGTGACACTTTTTGGACTTCAGATGAAGCGGATTTTAAAAGCTTTCTGGCAGAATGACAGTCACTAATTTAAATTGCCACAATAAAACAAGTTAAATAGACATTTCTTAAACAGTCAGCTTTTTACATATCATTTAGCAACCCTTCCCTCTCACGCATTTAAAGACACACGCAGGGATCTGCCGGCGGAAACTGACCCCATAATATATTTGTCTGTGCAGTTGATTTGCTGTGCAAACTTCAGATGGGCTTGAGTATTTACTGTTCTCAGTAAAGCGAGGTTGTGTTCGTGAACAAATATGTCAACTACACAAAATGGCATCAATCACGCAACATTTTATACGTCTTGTCTGTTCACTTGCAGCTCAGAGTGCACTCCTTTTCTGGGATATCTGCATTGTGTGTTTGTGCGTGTGTGTGTGTGTGTGTCTGTGTGCATACATGTAAAAAACACGCACATAAATATAGGATATACATGCACATTCCAATATACATTGCAAATGCTATCAATATATCAATATTTTGTACATACTGCTTCTTAGTCATTTTTTTATACATTCAATACAACTCATGCAACTTATTTTCCTTATTAACACACATAGACAAATGTAGTACTCTGCAAATAAATGATCAGTAGAGCACAACTGTAAAAATAAAACTTATCTTTTACATTAAAACACTTGCAGTATACAGTCACTATAAAAAAACACAATCGCTGGTTGAACAGTTCTTCATCTTTTAATCTTCCTGCACCCTGCCACTTTTATCATTAGGACATTTTCTTTTTGTTTTGGTGATACTTAAATCTTACTCACTCTCTACACATACCCCCAATCCCATTATTAACCATTTCTAATGAGATGATTTCTATTACTGACAGCTCTTTCAAGAGAGACAAGCAGCAATTAATACACTTTCAATAGCAGCATGGATTTTGCACACAGGCACACACACGCATGCACACAGAGGCACGCACGCACGCTCACGCAAACACCCCCACACGCAGTGTGTCCTTCACTGTAAACTTATTTTCATTTCAAACAAGGGGTTGTTTAGATAATTCTGATCTGTGGGAAACACAGCAGACGGAGCATGCAGCACTAGGGGGCAGTGCAGTATTTAGGTGGGGTTTGACCTTTTAAAGGTCACAGAGGAAGGGGTCTTGAACCTCATAAAAAATAAGAATTAAAAAAAAAAAGACCAAGCTGTTCTCTGTACTGGACCCCACCCTCTCAGGGCGGAATCAAAAACAGGAATAGGATTTGGCTCTTTTGTTTATCAAGATAGTGCAACTAGGTATGTAATGTTTTCTTTAAAAAATAAAATAAATATGCACAGTTTAAAACAACATTTCAGTCCCATGTTACTTGTTACTGTTGGCATTCAGAACCAAAATCTGGTTGACGTTAAGAGTCCTCCTCACCTTTCTCTGTATGGTATAACAGCCTACCGCTGACTAAACAAACTGTTGCCTCCTATTTTTTTTATAAACATACTAATCCACTGAAACAATTCAGTGTATTTTATTGGTATTTAAGGGATGATCAGCATATGCTTGCTTTTGTACTGTCTTTTTTATTGTTATTTGTGTTTTTCTGGAAACCGCAGATATGAGTCCCGGAATTTCATGTGGAAGTGCTTAAGGGTTTGAGAGTTAACACCTTAGTGAGCTGCTCACTCTCCCGCTCTACAGAAAACAAAGGCGGCTTTGTGCAGTCTCTGTCCAAATGTTTTCTTAACATGTTCCAAGCAGTTTAGGCAGGCAACTTAAGTAAACAAGATGTTGCCATGATAAAAACACTTGTAAAAACATGGCAGAGTGCACTTAGTAACTCATTTTTAAAGAGAATTTTACAGCATGCTCAAATTTGAATTCCTTTCAGTTTCATAAACAAATGTTAAGGCAATCTAAACTTAATAAATGGCAACAGAGTCCAGTCTGGCAGTCGTGCTGATGAAAAAGAAGTCATGGTTTGGTGAAACGTTCTGTTTAAATTGAAGGGTGACAAGGGAACTTTGAACGGATCATTTGCTTTTTACCTTACACAGACCACTAATTTTGTGTATTGTTTCAGGTAAACTTGAGTCAAGGATAGCTTACATTATTATTTAAAAAGTACTCTAGTGTTTATCATGCTTGTAACGTTTTAAGAAATGGCAAAAAAAACAAAAAAAAACTGTAGAATTGTTTGCAGGATCAGATAAGTTAAAAACTTATTTTGTATAATAAAAGCAGGAAAACTTTAAAGTGGGGAGAGTCCAGCTGTAGTTTGTGTTTTGTAAGCTTCTTGTGAACTCTGACTGCTTGTTTTAGTTTCATCCCTGAATAATGTAATAATGTCATATATTGTTTAAAGTGCAGCTAATCCATGGTGAGGGAGAAGCATTGATCTGCTGCCACATTTCAGATGTTTTCCCCTCATCTGTTGCAATGAGGGTGCTCTGTGTTGAGTCATACTGAATGCACTGGACACCTGCATTCATCACAAAGACAAGTAATGAGAAAATGAAAGCCTGGACCTGACAGAGAAACAAGTAAACAAGCACCTGGTTCCAACAAGGAAACAAAAAGGACCTGGTTTTGGCACTGAAACAAGTAAACAAGGACCTGGGTCACACAAAGAAACAACCAAAAAAAAGACCTGGCCCTGACAGAGAAACAAGGACCATGTTCAAGCTTAGAAACAGGTAAACAAGTACCTGATTCTGACATAGAATAAAAAAGTAAACAAGTAAAGAAAACGGTCTTGCTTAGAAACAAACAAACAAGGACCCCGGTTCTACCAGAGAAACTAAGGACCTGGTTGGCAAGGCAGGATGTGGTTGCGGTGTTCTTGCATGTGGAAACTTGGTCAGGCCATGACCTTTGAGCAGCAGTGACCGGAGTGGTCAAGCAAGAGAATGAGAAACCAAGAGAGTGAGGGATAGGGAGGGAGGGGAAAAAAAGAGGACATGGGGCGAGCAAAGAGGTGCATCGCTCCCCGCCCAGAGACAAGGACAAACACACAGAGAGCCCAGAGTGTCTGCTGGCACAGATAAACATCCGCCTGCTGTTTGTTTGGGAAAGAAAGCCAGAGTCGCCATGGGTACAGGGCTTATCACAGGAATTAGAGGGCCCTGTGGTGCTCGGTGGCAACTGAATCACAAAAAAAGGGATAACAGCGAACTGTGTACCAACACAGAGAGAGGGGATAACACCAGACTGTGTACTAACACAGCGAGAGGGGATAACAACAAACTGTGTACTAACACAGAGTGAGAGGGGATAACAGACTATACTAACCGAGAGAGAGGTTCTAACAACAAACTGTGTACTATATACAGAGAGAGGATAACAACAGACTGTGTACCAACATAGAGAGAGGGGATAACAACAGACTGTGTACTAACACAGAGAGAGAGAGGGTCTAACAACAAACTGTGTACTATATACAGATAGAGAGGGTCTAACAACAAACTGTGTACTATATACAGAGAGAGAGGATAACAACAGACTGTGTACCAACATAGAGAGAGGGGATAACAACAGACTGGTGTTAGACCCTCTCTCTCTGTGTTAGTACACAGTTTGTTGTTAGACCCTCTCTCTCTGTGTTAGTACACAGTCTGTTGTTATCCCCTCTCTCTATGTTGGTACACAGTCTGTTGTTATCCTCTCTCTGTATATAGTACACAGTTTGTTGTTAGACCCTCTCTCTCGGTTAGTACAGTCTGTTGTTATCCCCTCTCTGTGTTAGTACACAGTTTGGTGTTATCCCCTCTCTGTTTTAGTACAGTTTGTTGTTATGACCTCTCTCTATGTTGGTACAGTTTGTTGTTAACCCCTCTCTCTCTCTGTGTCAGTAGAGTCTGTTGTTATCCCCCCTCTCTCTGTGTTAGTACAGTTTGTTGTTCTCCCCTATCTCTGTATATAGTACACAGTTTGTTGTTAGACCCTATCTCTGTTAGTACACAGTCTGTTGTTATCCCCCCTCTGTGTTAGTACAGTTTGGTGTTAGACCTTCTCTCTCTGTGTTAGTACACAAACTGTGTACTATATACAGAGATAGGGGAGAACAACAAACTGTACTAACACAGAGGGGGGGGGGGGGGGGGGGGGGGGCTAACACAGACTGTGTACTAACACAGAGAGAGGGGGGGGATAACAACAGACTCTACTAACACAGAGAGAGAGAGGGGTTAACAACAAACTGTACCAACATAGAGAGAGGTCATAACAACAAACTGTACTAACACGGAGAGAGGGTCTAACCACAAACTGTGTACTAACACAGAGAGAGGGTCTAACAACAAACTGTGTACTATATACAGAGAGAGAGGGTCTAACAACAAACTGCGTACTAACACATATATAGGGGGGATAACAAACTGTACTAATACAGAGAGAGAGAGGATAACAACAGACTGTGTACTAACAGAGAGAGAGAGGTTAACAACAAACTGTGTATTAACAGAGAGAGAGGGGCTAACAACAAACTGTGTACCGACATAGAGAGAGGCGATAACAACAAACTGTACTAACAAAGAGATAGGGGATAACAACCGACTGTGTACTAACACAGAGAGGGTCTAAAAACTAACTGTCTACTAACATAGAGGGGCTAACAATAGACTGTGTACTAACATGGAGACAGGGGCTAACAATAGACTGTGTACTAACAGAGAGAAGGGGGTATCATTAAACTGTCAACACAGAGGGTTAGTAACAAACTGTAAACTCACAAAGCAATAGGGGGACAACAACAGACTGTAGGAACATAGGCAGAGATAGATAACATCAAACCATGCATAAACACAGATAACAACACACTGTGTATGCACACGGAGATGATAACAAACGGTATAAGCACCAAGATAAACTGTGAGGGGGATAACAAAGAGTGTACCATCACCAGTAGAGGAATAATACGTAAGTATTTGTATGTGCACAGAGATGCAGAGACAATGACCCAATGCGTATGTGCAAAGAGAGGGACATAACAACCAGATCTGTATGTACACAGGACTGATAACAGCAGATTGTGCACTCATATACAGAGGGACAACAACAACTACACATAGGCAATAACACAAACGGTGTACCCGCACAGAGAGGGTGATCACCATAAATTGCAACTGTTCTTACTGGCCACCTTCAGATGTGGGTACAGCGCACTGTGTCAAGGAAGGAAGTGTGTGTGTGTGTGTGTGATTGTCGCGTTTATGCTGGATTTCTGCCAGCATACCTGACCCTGGACTACCTGACTCATCACCATACTCTGCTCACACATGCTAGGTGTAGAGAAGAAGCTAGTCAATTTCATATTTTTTGTGTTCACCGTTTGCAAATCGACTGCTTACAAAAAAATATATACAACAGCACCCAGAACAGTCCAGACAGACCTACAGTACACCTGAGACCAAGTGCATTACTATACTCTCGACACAGTAGGCAATATGATGAACCTAGACGGGCTTAAAGGCCTGTTCCTTTCACCAAAGACATTCCCACCTAAATAGCCACCAACTGCGAACCTTTCTCACCCAAAGCAGGAAAAGGGGATGCTAATTACTAGCATTCGGAGTGAGTTTCAATAGGGCGCTTAAGAGGGTATGGCGTGTACAGTTGACTTGGCCGCCATTCTAGAGCGCATGCGTTCCCTCCCCCCGCCCCATACTGTTAGTATGCACTGCAGCAGAAGGAGAACGATGGGAATGAGAATACTTACTTGAGGAATGAATGAAAGTCGTCGAACACGGCTTCGCATCCGGGCCATTTGCACACCCCGTGCCCGTAGAGGGGGGTGACTGTGGTGAACGTGGTGGGAGTGGTCCTCCAGCGTGGAGCTGCGCGGGGGGGGGGGGGGGGGGGGGGAGACACAAACCCAAAACCCCATCGTGTTTACAAATTCAGGAGAAAAGACTTTACCATCACGGCACAATAATGGTTTCACCGACTAAAATAAGACAATTAAAATCAGCCACCATTTTCAGGCGTTTAACGTTTAAGTGGCCCGCTTACCCATCAATTAAGCTGATCTGTTTGCCAGCTGTGCTTACAGATAGTAGTTCCCTCCTCCAATGACTACAGCATTCCTCAAATCGCATGTGGGAAGATTAAGAACTCGTTGGGAACATTGGCAGTAAAACCATGCTTGGTACTGCCTTCTGAAGTCCAGAGGAGTGGGTGAGTGTCACTGCGTAAAAGGCTTTGACCTTCATAGACGATCCGGTAAATGTGTCATACTTTTAGTGTTGCTGATCCCCGGTGGTGAACCACAATGGGAAGGGAGCAGAGACACGGCCTCCTCTGGATTCACCGTTGAACCGTGTCCCAGAATGCACCTTCAGGGGGGAGCCGTTCCCACAACAGGCAGCTCTTAAATCCATCTGACAGCAAACGATATTTCCGTCTATTATCAATGAAGTCACGGACTGACCAATCCAGCTTCCGCACAGTGACACACAAACCGCCGCCCCCCCCCAGGAGACTGTGGTTACCAAACATGTTTTATCTGTTAAGATTCGCCCACCAAAAAAATAATATATATATATATTTTTTTTTTAATTGTCATCCGTGTCATTCATAGCCCCGTTCCCACTTCATTCATTTAAAAAAGGCAGCAGCACTGATTTGAAGAGTCGAGCGCAAATTTCACGCTGCTCTGCCGCACGCGTGGGCCGGCACGCAGACGGCGCCCGTGCGCGCGAGGGTTACAGACCGCCATATGGACACAGACACCGAACAAGCGGCATTACTCTCAGCTACAAGAGCCTGGGGGACTGTCCTATATCGCTACCACCTGTGCGTCTGATAACTCTCAACCTCATCGCTGCCCGCCACATCGCTGCCTTTCCTTATGTAAGAGCGGGAGAGGGAAAGAGAGAACGAGAGAGAGAGAGAGAGAGAGAGAGAGAGAAAAGGATGGGAGTGGAAATTTTTCATTATAACAAAATCCCCAGCCACTGCCATTAGAGATTAATTTGGACGGCGGTCTTCTCATTTGTAGGGATGTAGCCTTTATACATTTTGTCTAAAGCTGATTGTTAAAATGAGATCCTGTACGCCATTCAGAAACCAGTCATTTAAGTAGCCAGACATGATGCATAAACATCACACGTGTGAAAATGCCTCAAATAAAAAAAGAAAAGAAATCAAATTTATTTTGATGTGCCTATTCGACAGGATTAAATACGGGCTGCGTTCTGATTAAAATCTCATTCTTGAGATGTAAGCAAAGCTGTACCTCAAGTATTACAATTTAAGGGTCGTCACAGGTTTTCTTGTATTATAATTACTTGCTTAAGAGTTCGCATTGTTCATAACAAGTGATAATTGCATTGCAATTAGGAGGCAGTGAAGCATTCATGAATGTGGTTAACACAGTTTTTTTCTAAAGACGGAAATATTTTAAAAAAAATTCAATTATGAATTATGCATACACATTAAGACCTCTGTTTTGATACAGCTAATAAATAGATGGGGAAGATCTATTATAACGAGTCTTTAACAAGGAAATGTCCCAACTGGTGAACACTGCGCTTGATTTTTAATTTAAAGAGATTCTTTTTTAATTCTTTCCAAGGAGGCTTGTTGGTTAATTCTGTATTAATAAGATATTGAATTGCTGAGTGCGTTGGGATTCTCCAAGCACAAAGCTCTGCAGGGCTGCCAGAGGAACTGCCCTTTTAAATGGCGGAGGACTAAACAGTGGTAAATGACAGAATTTACACCAAATGATCTACATTAGTGTAATAGGAGAACTGCACTGGGTTTCTTCTCTCTACCCATCGTGACCTCATTTTTATTCAGTCGCTGGAAAAAAAAAACGTTTTTCAGAGTTAAATTTGTATCTCGACAGGTCTGTCAAGATGCTATTATTGTCAAGCAGCCTGGGGGAGAGAACTCTAACGATCTTGTTACGGCGACGTGGGAAACCATGTCATCCGTGGCACTTAGAAAACCAAGCCCACCTAGTCAGAATTTTTGTCAGACCCAAAAAAAAAAGTAATTTCAAAAAATTTGTGAAGTATTTTGCATATAGCTATCCTCAAAGAATTCCTTCCCCCATTTACGTTAATAAATATAAGCAGCCCAGCCAATAAAAAAGCTTAAAACCGAGCTATTTTAAGTATGGGCTTGTGGTCACTACTTGAATTACCAAATAACATGGACAGGTTGCTAGTTACATTGGCGAATTGTATAGCGAATTGCCCTCCTACAGGATGCTCAACAGTACCACAGGGACTGGATCTGAGCCAGGCCTTAATCAGACCACTGCCTGCAGAGATCACACCGATGTTTTCCCCGTCTCAGACACGGATATCTCCCTTCCCTCCATGGTCCCACATCCGAAAAAAGGGGCTCTCTCTTCCCCGCACTCTAAGGTTTACTTCAATGATTTAATTATCATTTTCCAAGTGTAAGACAAATTAAAGGGGAAAGAAGGAACGTGGTGCCAAATCAGATTATTTATCTCTGTAACAGATTGTGGAGCTCAAAGCCCAGAGCTGTGGTTGCTGATGGAATGCGTGGAAAGGAACTGGGACAGCAGCTTGTGAGGATTCCCTTGCTTACCATATAAGTAGTGCAGAGATGGGAATTGATGTCAGATAAAGATCTGTGGTATTTAATTTAAACAAACAAAAGGCTGAAATCAGTGAACAGGTTCATTTGGAGCTGGCTTTCCTAATTCTCCCCCCCGTCCCCCCCCCACGTGCTCTCTCCTTCTTCGTTTTTTT
Source organism: Synaphobranchus kaupii (assembly GCA_029718625.1). NCBI lineage: Eukaryota > Metazoa > Chordata > Actinopteri > Anguilliformes > Synaphobranchidae > Synaphobranchus > Synaphobranchus kaupii. The sequence goes on from CM056380.1 coordinate 101,351,266, forward strand.
TGCCGACAGATTGACAGGGAGGGTTTTTCTGTCGTATTTGGGGTCTTTAGAGGGAACGGGAAGCCGGCTCTCTCCTTGGAAGTGAAGGATCTTTGAACCTGTTAAAAGCGGGCCTCGCCGTTGTCTCCGAGTGTCTGGTGTGATTGAATTTCTCCTCCTTCCTTAAGGAGGAAGTGAAACTCTGAATGATGCCTGTAGATGCACTTAAGGTTTTAGTTGCAGGCGTCGCTGTGGCCGGGCACATTTTATATGACACATGAAACTAACTACACGGTACTTAGCCTGGATGTAAATGAATCTGCGACCGGAGGAAAACAGGGCCGTCAGCAGACTGGATTGTTTCTGTTGCATGACAAAAGGACTTCCAAAACCGCATCAATTAAAAGTTCATTACGCTCAGCACTGGAAAATGAAGAGATGTTTTCTATTTATACACAGCAGACACCATTATCTAAAACCGAATTATTCAAATCCCTGGATTTTAACAAAGACGTTTTGCGTCCTTTTGCATGAAATAATCACATTTATACAATTTAATAATAATAATAAAAAGGGATTTGGTTGGGAATCGAGTGAGCATCATCAAAAGAGTAGAATTTTTCCTATGATATTTATGTAATTGAACTGCATGAAAATACACGCGGGCTAGGATTATTGGTAATATGAATCTGAATTAGCATCCTGGTATGTAAAACGGGTAACTTCTTTATTTAATCTACTCCTAATTCTACCTCGAAGCACTTTTTCTTTTTTCTTTTTTTTTGCTGGCTTTATAAGGTCCCTGTTGTGATTTTACTCCACACAGTAAACTGTTGAAAATAATCACCTGCTCTGCGTTCTGACACATCTCTGATTCTCAGTGAATGCTCAGCCTGGGATTGCTTTCTTCATTTGAGCATGTGTTAAACTGCTGTTGATGTCCCCTTTAATCTCCAGCAGAGCACTGGAGAGAGAGAGAGAACGAGAAGGTGCTCGGGCCCCTGCGGATTGCCTTCACGAGGGTTTTCTGGAACTTTCTTTTTCCCGTTGACAAATTCACTCTTTCACGTACGTAGACACGTGACGGGCCGGGGGGTGTTTCGGTAACTGGTTTGGGGCTCACGGCACAGAGAAGCCCATGTCACAAATTGTCGTTCGTGTGCGACTGCGCAGGTGCTTCTAAACTTAGCAATGCGCACGGCAGCGAACCGAGAAGACCGCCATGGGCTGTTCGAGAAAAGACAAGTACGCGTGACTGCTCGTTACGAGCGATTTCACGTTCATTGAAATTTACGTTTATGCGTTTCTGTGATAGAAACCCTACATTGTGCATGTGCAGTTTAGATGATACTAATGCACTCTGTGACACTCCATCACGGAAAGATGTGCTTTCATCACAGTGTATCGGTGGGCAAACAGTGTGCCCAAAACCCTGCAAAGCTGTGTGCGGCGCGAGTTTAAAACGAACCTCAAGATAAACAGGAAAAGCTGTCGCTAGCATTGTCTGGCCAAACGAACAACGGTGCACATACAGGGCCTGTGGGCTTCCTAGAGTTCACTGCTGTCTGCTGCAAAGAGGTCGACAAAGGAGGAGAGACACGTTCCACAAGACCACGGTGTATCGGGGGCGTACTGCTACACTCTCACATTGTGCTTTTACCAGTCTTCATGTGTGATGGCTGCCTCCTCCGTTCACATAAGCCCATAAACCACCGACATACATATGCAGAATGAGCAGGTCTTTAAGCACCTCGCCCAGCCTGTTTGTCAGCACAGTCAGCTCAGGTTCTCCCATGGATTCTATGTCTTCAAGCTGACAAGCGCAGGAGCTGTGAGCCTGTCTTTACCTCCACCGCCTGACGGTTCACGGAGCTAAATGGCTCTGATCACTGGAAACACAAGTCAGATGTTACGGAGGGAGTTAATGTCGTCTCCAGGATTCTCACACGCGGTTCAAAGGTCATGCTTTGATGCAAGAAAGAAACGACAAGAAATAACCTGATATACGCTAAATTAACTTCTTCCTCAACAATTTTCCAATAAAGAGCAGAATTTATATCAACACTTCATAGCAGATATGCTTATGTGACACAATAATCACTAGACTGCAGTTATTATCAGATTATTTGAGTTTATACAGTTATTATCAGATTATTTGAGCAATTATTTAATCCATTTGATCCAACCAACAGATGCCAAGAGGTAAAAAAATATCTTGGGAGAAAAAACATTTCCCAAGAAAAGCAGAAATCCTTCTTACTAGAATATACAGTATTAGCAGGTTAGACATACTCACTGCGGTTATAAACATTTCATTTTATAACAAACCCTAACTCAACGGTTAAGGTAAATGGCTAACCAAGCCATTATAATAAAAGAAAACAAAGTTAAAAAGGCCTGCTCTGAACACAGAGACATATTGACAGTACATTCTCTTTCCCATTTTCGAGTCATAAACCGCTACATTTCTGCTTAGCATTCAAAACGGATATTATTTAGAAGGCGCCGAATTTTACGGTACATGTATTTTTGTGTTCTTAAACTTTCGGTAATTTGAATTTTATTTAACAAACTGGTGCCAAAGTCACAGCTGCAGTTTCATAACCACAACTGAAATAATAACACTCTGACCCTCTAATTAATAGTGCGGGGAGATCTTATTTCCATTACTGCAACCTTCTCTAGAATTATTCCCTAGTTCCCAGGTGTTTTGTTTGAATTCTCTGTGGAACACAGTGACAAAGAAAACCCTATGTCTTAATGAAAATAGTAAGGTACTTACAAACTATGAATTAATATTCATCAGTGGGCAAAGCCCTATGGGTAAGTGTCCATCAACTCAGTACCTTTGAGAAATTGCCATTTTTAATAGGAATATGAAGGCCTCTTGTTCTCTTTAGTCAAAGATGACAGTGAGGAGAATGTCACACCTAATGTGTTCCACTAGATTTTCCTCAAAAGGCGCTGTGCTTCTCATGTAAAATAGGTCAGAGATTGCTGTCTTCCTAGTGGACGAACACGCTTGTCAAATTCTTTAAATGAAGGAATGAAAGGCTTATTTTGGCGTTGGGCCTTAGTATGACTGCCATCTCCTGATCTCTTAGCTTCCAGTATTATATTGTATGAGGACACCCTAACCTCAATACATCTCCATGACAATAACCCACAAGACTTCAAGACTTCTATTATTTCCATGCACGAGCCAAACAAGCCCACTTGTCTGCAAGAAGACTCCACCATTTCAAAATGGCGCCCAGTGCCACGTGGCGGCGGCGACAGGAAGCGACGCGAAGGGGCGGGACTTACCACTCCCTCTTCAGCGAGGGGCCCATGTATTGGCCATTGGTGGAGGCGTGGTGGTTGATGAGTGGGTTTTTCGGGGCGGCGGGCGTGGACAGATCCAGGCTGCCGTGGCTGTTGGCGATGTGCTCCTCCTTCACGTGCGTGCTCGTCACCTCCTTCCACAGCTGCTGAAGTTCCGCTGGAATCATGCCTGAAACAAACAAATTGGATAATTAAATCAATTAACAGCTAATCCTGCTCTCCTCGTAATGTAATTAAATCAACGAGTCTGTAAACAAAGCCAAGTATTAATTAGAACATTTTCTACTAAGGGGTAATGTGGCGAGAACACTTGCTTTTCCCTCCCCCTCCCCCTACTGTGATCTGAAGCTTGTTTGTATACACACGTCCCTGGCATTCACATGCATTTCATGCCCATGGTAAATAATTAACATGCAGACAAGGCATGAAATCTGAATAAATCACTATTATTCCTTTAACAAGAAAAAAGGGAGCAGGAAAAAAAGAAAGAAAGTTTACAATAGCGCGGTTACAAAAAACATCGCAAAAAAAAAAAAACAGGACCCTCGGGGAACTCTCTGAAAAGCACATTAATGTGCAAAATACTTAAAGCTGTGCGCCGCCTCCAATTGACACAGAAGACCTAAACCTCATTTAACAAGTCAAGCACATTGCTGGGGAAAAAAAAAAAAGATTGCCTTGAAGAGAGAAGCGCCTCTTCGGTTCCTGCACACGCACGGTAACATGCTTTCTATGTGCCTGACTGACAGTGATACCAACACCCTGGGCTAGATTGCGGATCAGGAAAGGATAATGCCGTGTTTGTACACTGCCAGTTTCCATGTCTGCGAGAACCGAGCTATTGTTTGCACACAATGTATATGTGCACGTTGCCACATATACTATACAGCCACTGAAAAACAGCGGGGGCAAGATTTAAAATGCGTACGGCTAAAACAAGATTAAAGAACAAAATTAAATATACTACAGCAGTTTATGCTGTTATTCTGAAATTTAATGACTAAATCTACTGGATATTTATAAAAATAAACAGAATGTTATCTCAAATTCAGTAAATTTTAAAGAATGGAATTTCTTTGATATTCTCTAAAATGGAAAAATCTTATATATATATATATACATATATATATACATACATACATATATAAATGCATATACATGTCGTTGCGTGTGTGTCTATGTGTACTCAGAATTAAACCAAAGACAGAGCAGTGTATGCAAGACCACTCATTTAACATTACAATTAATTAAATCCATTTTCAAAATGAGCAGTGGCAAATGAAAGAATGATTTGCACACGCTTATCTCAGAGGGTTTATATTCTCCGGATTTTTCCTTTTAATCGCTCTCCGTAGATACCAGAAGTGGCCCTTTCAAGCACAAGATCCTCGCACATTGTGCAAAATGCTTAGTCTTAATTTATTCCTGTTGTGGCAAATAACTGTGGGGTGAAGATCTCAATACGATCAGCAAAAATATTTTTAATTTGATAAGCTACTAAAGATTTTAATTATGCTCGTAATAGAGAACATTGGTCTAATGAGGCGGAGGACTCAAGAGAGTCGGAGTGGCTAAGAAGTGTGAAATGAGTCTGATAGGATTGCTGTAAATTCACACTGGATCGTTTGCATATCAAAGAGAAGGAAATTATTGCAGGACAAATCAATAACCTTTCCACGTTCCAAGGAGCATCTTCCCTTATTTCAATATAAAACAGGCGCCGCCGCCTCTCCCTTTGTGTTTTCGGCCCCGGTTTCCATATGCGGCGTAATTAACGGGCGGCCTCTTTAAGCAGATGTGGGGCACGGCCGTTGCCGGGCGGCGAGCGCACCCGCTCGCCTGGCCGTCGCCTTTACCGAACGCTGACGGGGCGCGAACACGGTACACTTTGCGGCCCCTCGGACAGGACGGTCTTCACGGTAGTTTGTCCGGATTGGAGAAGGTCACCGTCGGACCGAGTGTCCTGTGCTACAGTTAGAACAATCATTTTCCCTACTTGGTGTGCACTGACAGTGTGCGATGTATTTTTAGACAGTGTGCCTGACAGGGCGGCCCGCTCTCCCTCAATTACCCAGCAGTCCCCCTGACCCCGACACCACTGTTTACTCAGACGAAACCGCTGGATGGACCCATCTGATGAGGGGAGTAACAGAGTGGGACAAAGTCGTTTCACTCTCTACGCTCTCTCTCCCTCTCTCGCTCTCGCTCTCTCTACCTTTCCTCGGTTTCTCTTTCCCGCTCACATTTTTTCCCAAAATGGCACCTGTCACCTCTAACAGTTAACTGTTGCCTTGTTAAGAGGTTTGAAAATGGACGTATTTATATATTACCGCAATGAGAAAACTGTAATCAAACTGTACCGCGATTTAAAGTGCGAAACACTTTTTGAATTTGATTGAGAGTAAGCACAAAGAACCGTTTCATTATTTTAGGCGATAAGGCAGCAGAGCGAGACAAATGTCATTCTGTGTTTGTTTTTTTTTCTCCCCTCCACCCTGGTCAGTCCATTTTTAAAATACGGTATTGGTTTATCTTTCCTTTTTCCATTTTTCAGAACAACTCTTCCACTCATTAAAGGTTGGAGATACGGACGCGGCTTTAAAAAATGTATGTTGTTGGGGACACTTGATTGATCACCGGCTGCACAACTCAATTTTACCGCCGCGGGTAGCGGCTGGCTCAAAGACAGGCCAGGTTCTTCAACCTTTTTCTGTCCTTGTGCCTTCGTACCCAGGTGACCATGTTCAAGCAAGCAGAAAGTTGATTTAAGGTTCATAATGACATCAGTTGTGGGCCATCATCCCTGGAATAAAAAATGGCCCCGTGCTCCCACCTCTTTAAACTCTCCGGTTATTTTCACAGAACCCCAGTTCCGCGGGGGCCTGTGACACCGCTATTAGTTTATTGTTCCATCAGACAGAGACCTTAGGAGCACCTCTGTTTATGTTCCTGTAATCACTGCCCTACTGATATGCACCCCTTAGGCCTAAAATATGTTCCTTCCTAATGCTGCTGGAACTATTACCCGTACCACGCTGCTGGCTAAATCAATCACTGCCACCGGGAGCGTATTACCCACCAGCGTCCCTGATGTGCGGCTGTACGGATAACACTTCACGCATGGCCACATTCCTTGCTTTCATATTACTAACAAATTTGTCTTGTCACTGTCCCATTGCCCTCTTCTGGACAACTTAACTGATGTTCTCCAGCGACGAGCGCTCACTATATAAAACCCTGGCCTGGGAGGCCACAGAGCGAATAACGACAAGGTAGCCAATCACCTCGCACGCAGAGAGGGGAACAGCTGCCCACACCTGGCAGTTGCACCTTGGAGACCTGAGTGAAAGCTCTAGTCTCACTCACACCAAACAATTTTGGGGTGGAGGGTATGGGGGGGAGGGTTGGCGCTTCAGAATATTTGAAAAGCACACGTTATTTTCTCTTGTTTTGGTGCGGAGATCAAATTCATATTTAAAGCAATAGTAGTTCAACACGTTGCTGTAATTTATAACAGATACTGTCTGCGACCGTTTCCAGGACTTAGATTAACGTCAGAAGAATTTACAGCAAAAGGAAATACATTTGTGTGCGTTCGCTCCAAATTTATAAAAGACAGAAATTCACACTTTCTGTAGACATGTTATAAAAATGTCTATACAACAATTGTAAAGAATTACAATTGTATCTGTAAAGAATTTGATTATATATACATGCACATACACGCACACACACACCATTCTTGTTACACTGCTACTTGCTGAATTTTCTAGATTATATGGCAGCTCTGTAGGTCCCGGTTGCTGATGCATGAAAGAGTTTAGTGATGTGGAAAACAGAAAGGTCATCAATAACTTCAAACAGTCAAGCAGAAAATCTGTAGAATACGCAAAGAAACTCAGCCTGATGATAAGTGTTTTAACAGCTGTCTTCCGCAGTTAAAGCCGCCGATAGCTTCTGGCAGTAGGCTTCCCGGTGCAGGCGACAATCGCCAGTGTTCACCCATTCAAAACGGGGCCAGGCCCACACCGCATTAGCCCACTGATAAATAACACGATAGCTTTCATTTAAATGCCAATTGCATAATCAATGACAGAGATGTACCGCGAATGGCCTTCAAGTCCGACGTAACTGCCACAAATCCGCTGTTTGATTATCGGGGGAATGTTTCCAACGAAAGCGGGATGCATTGCTGAGCTCCATAAACTAAAATGCACAATACTTTGTGAGAACTATTCAGTTTTGCCAGGGGAAAAAAAAAAAAAAAAAGATAAAGCCAAAAAAGTTGGTGTTTTCCTGGCAGGAAAAAACTTTCTGCGCAGCTAATTTCATAAGGAATGTGATTTCTTCAATGATCTCAAAATAACTGAAAGCAATTAAGTAAATATGCAACCTTATAAATGCTTCACTTAAAAGAGGCGTATTTAAAAAGAGATATCTAACACAGGTTTGCTCTGCGTTTGAAGACCTGCTCCTCAGCGCCAATGCCAAAGTTGTGCTTCAGGCCTGTGACTCTGGGAATCATCTCTGGGAGTGCAGGAGGATCTATAATTCAAAGCGCAGTGCAAACAATAACATGACTGTACAAACCCTGTTTTTGTTTGCCTGTTACCTAAGTGTCCCCCTCCTTTTTTATCTTCTTATCTTGAATTGTTTGCTTTAACTCGGAATGAATAGTCTATGTCAGTGTTCCAAAAAGCATATGAAGGAGTCCTTTGTCACTGGCCTCCTCCCTGAAGAAATATTAAAAACAAATAAAGAAATAAACTTCCTGGCTAAACAACAAGAACTGACTCGCACTCCATCCTCGCACCGTGTTTCACAATGACGGAGTCGAAGTTTAGGAACCCGGGAAAAAAAGTCTAGAAGGTGTGTTTTGTCAAACATGTCAGCGACGGGCTCACAAGGCAAAGGAAGCGACGGAGAGAGGCGTTGGCCACACACATTCCCCACCCCCACCCTCAGTTCCACCCTGTGTAGATCAGAGGAGGAGGAGGGGACAAAAAGTGTGGGGTGGGGGTCGTTTCAATGAGTGTGTAGGAAAAAACAGATGGTTTAGGGGCAGGACTCACCCAGAGTAAGAGTGTAGGGGCAGTACTCACCCTGAGTGAGAGTGTAGGGGCAGTACTCACCCAGAGTGAGAGTGTAGAGGCAGTACTCTCCCTGAGTGAGAGTGTAGGGGCAGTACTCACCCAGAGTGAGAGTGTAGAGGCAGTACTCTCCCTGAGTGAGAGTGTAGGGGCAGTACTCAGAGTGAGAGTGTAGATGCAGTACTCTCCCAGAGTGAGAGTGTAGAGGCAGTACTCACCCAGAGTGAGAGTGTAGAGGCAGTACTCACCCAGAGTGAGAGTGTAGAGGCAGTACTCAGAGTGAGAGTGTAGGGGCAGTACTCTCCCAGAGTGAGAGTGTAGAGGCAGTACTCACCCAGAGTGAGAGTGTAGGGGCAGTACTCTCCCTGAGTGAGAGTGTAGGGGCAGTACTCTCCCTGAGTGAGAGTGTAGAGGCAGTACTCTCTCTGAGTGAGAGTGTAGATGCAGTACTCAGAGTGAGAGTGTAGGGGCAGTACTCACCCTGAGTGAGAGTGTAGGGGCAGTACTCAGAGTGAGAGTGTAGAGGCAGTACTCTCCCTGAGTGAGAGTGTAGAGGCAGTACTCTCCCTGAGTGAGAGTGTAGAGGCAGTACTCTCCCTGAGTGAGAGTGTAGGGGCAGTGCTCACCCTGAGTGACAGTGTAGAGGCAGTACTCACCCTGAGTGAGAGTGTGTAGAGGCAGGGCACTCTGGCTAGGTTGGATGGACAGCAGACCTTGTCTCTGCAGGTTGAGGAGGTGCTGCTGCTGTAGCTGCTGGACCTGAATGAGCTGCTGCTGGAAGACCAACTGCTGAGAGACCTGAGGCTGAGAGAGAGAGAGCGAGAGAGAGAGCGACACATAGAGAGAGTGAGATAGAGAGAGAGAGAACGAGAGAGAGACAGAGAAAGAGCGAGAGAGAGATAGAGACAGAGACAGAGAGAGAGAGACTAAGGATCTCTAACACGCACACACATGGACACACAGTTTTGCATATACACATGTGCAATGATCAGACTACATGCATACAGGCATGCAGACAGAGACAGCAGTATAAGCATAAGTGTGCTCAATACCGCTCTCATATAGCTTTCAGTCTACCAGTCCATAGAGGCTCAGCACTGAGGTCCACTGTGTAAAACTGTCTCCGTACACTCCTTAATATCTTAATAAATGAGGAGTCATGAGGCAAATGACAAACAATGAAACAACATAGTAAATCATTCATAGTCAAGGCCACAGGATTTTAATTACACCCATTCATAATTCAGCAAACAACGTGTGACGGAATCAAAGTGTTTAATATCCACTCCGTTCTCACGGCGCTTTCAGAGCCGACACAAGGAATGTGGGCTCGTTCCTGTCCCACAATGCCGAGCAGCATTTTCATACAGGTAAATCGCACCTATGTCGCCTATTCCCGGGAGTGCACGGTGAGTCGGGTCTCGAGAGCTAAAAAGTGAGGAATTCTATCCGGAGAAGTGTGAACGCGGCCCCTCCCACAGTGCCCCCGTGAGACAGATAGCGCACTGTGTTCGGAGCAATAAATAGGAGGAAATTATGTAATATCTCAAAATCTCCACAGGATCAAAACAAAAGAGATGTTATCAGGTTAAGAGAGGAACGGAGGGGATAATTTAACTCTCACGTAACCTGATGCACAGAAGGCCATGTTGTTTAATTTGAACATCAAAGAGCCTCTGTCATTTGCATGAACTAAAATGTAAATAATTTAAAAGTACGATATGGAAATAACGAGGCTAAAACGTAGCAAACAAAATACGTTTAGTGACTAATTATGAATATTTACACTGTTTCATAATAAAACAAATGCTTTTTTTTAAATGTATTTGTTTGTCTAAAGGGAAATATGAGGAACCAGGATATCGGGCCATATGCACAAAACAAGGCCATTTGCAGTAAAAATAAATAATAAAAGGAGGGGAGGGGGGCATTAAAAGCAATCCGAGCTGCCAAGCCGAGCGCCGCGCCCTGTTACCAAACACAGGATACACCACTTTGTTTACTTCTCACAATTGAATGCACACAAAAAAGGTCTCACTGCTACACTGCTGTCAGGTCACCCGCCACTGTTTCAGAAACGCTGAAATATCCAGATAACGCATTCTCTCCCCAACCCTCCCTAATGCGCCTGTCAAAGGTCCGCCGCTCGTTTCCCCTGCACACACCCCTGCCAGATCTCCGCACGGCTCTAAAAATAAAGCAGCCACCGCTGCGCTAGCCCGGCCAGAAGGGCTTTTCATTTATTTCATTTATACGCCGTCATGATGACTCGCACGTAACTGCCGTATTTTAACTATCAATTTGAGGCGTTTACACACCAACCGCATCCGCCACGTTAAAATGCGAATGATCCGTTTCTTTAAACAGATTGTTGTTTCACCTTAAATGAAAATAGGTTGAAACGTAGGTTCTCGGGGGCTTTTGAGAGAGGTTTAATAAAAATAAAAAAAATAAAATTGTACATTTTTGCCTCTCCGATGCTTAGAAGTAACTGATGTCTTCAACGGTACACCGCTGAGCAGTTTGTGGCCAACAGCACAAAACCAAGATGTTAAATGGGGGAGGGGGGAGGGGGGGAGGGGGGAGGGAGGAGGGGGTAGCCCAAAGAACAATGGCTTTTATCAGTGCCCCGGATAAATATGGGGTGGCTTTTTAAACTGAAAATTGCAAATGAGTTTAACTTTCCCCTTCATATTTCTCTCTTGTGCTCCTGTCAGCTGACGAGAGGCCCTGAGTTCCCTCAGCGCACAGACACATTAGAAACTAGGCCCAGCAGACCAAATAAGAGGTTAACAAGAAGTGGCACAAGAGAGGGAGAGGGAAATGCAGACTCTGACACATGATAAAGAGTGGCAGTGGCAGCCCTTTATTGTCGGGGCTTCAAATATAAAGTTAAAGATCTTTGAAAAACTAAATTTTGATGTCTTTAAAATAAAAGAGGCACAAAGCAACAACAGGGGGCTATTGTCTGGCCGCCACAGGGGAGAAGCTCCGTAATTCTTACTCTGTCTTTTGATGGCTGTTAGAAATCCGATTGGGCGATAAAAAAAAATAAAAAAATGTTAAAAAAAAATAAAAAAAAGTGTCAGGAGGAGAGGGACCCTCTGGGGGCCACATCCACTTCCTGTGATCATGCAGAACGCACTTCAAAAGTTGTGTTTTTTTAACCCCGTTCAGCTGATCAATTGCACCTCCTTCTGACTTTCTTCACCGCCCCCACCCCCTCGCCCCGACTTGTCGTGTTTACATCAGATGCGACTTGATGACAGCCCCTATCTGAGGTGAAGGAACGGCCCTGTCATGTTGATTTATGGAAGCATCGCACCACAACTTGTCCAAACTGAGGCTCGCAGTTCATTAATTAGCGAGCCGAGACTTTGAAGTCAATGCTAGGAGAATGCTTTTTTTTATTTTTTTACATTTGGCTTAATTTATGTGCTTTTTTTTTCCCCCCACATGGCTCTCAGAGGGGAAAGACTCAAAATTCCCTGATTGGCTTTGAACTTCTTTTGACCGCACAATAATCATTTCTTTGTCCAGAGTGATGCCTGTATCCACGAGTCATTAACACGCACTGAGCCACTTCTGATGAGCCAGTTCTACTCAACTGCAGGGAGAGAGGGAGAGAGAGGGAGAGAGAGAGAGAGAGAGAGAGAGAGAGCAGAGCGGACAACAAAGCTGGGAGCGCTCTGTGCGCTGATATCTCACAATTACATGCCTTCTCTCCCCGTGCCATTTCCATGTTAATTACAAAGGCAGTCTCTCAGATTTATACGCTAGACATTTCTTCCTTTCTTTATATGCTAGACATTTCTTCCCTTCTGTCTCTCTATGTCCCTCTCTTTTCCGAAACCCTTTGGCCTTTTCGGTTTTATAGGGGTAGCCGTTTACTTCTGGAAAAAGCATAAACACGGCTTTGACTGCACGGCGTGCGCGGAAGCCTCTTACTGGCAGAGGGTACAGTGCTCTTTTCCTTTATTTGCATACCTCTTTACTCTGTTTCCCCGCATGTTGCTGCTGAAGGAGTTGAAGGTGTAGCTGTTCCTGTTGTTTTTTGTAAAACTCTTGAAGTTGCTGCTGCAGAAGCCAGTTCAGTTCAAGGAGAGATGACAGGGAAACCACGCGATTAGCTTCCTCCATTCACATTCGCAGAGGAACAAAACCCTATTATAGATTCTCTATAATAATAAGCTACAGTATTAACTGAGTTTTGCTAAACATGGCTAAACTAGTGTTTGAGCATCCCTATTGATAGTCTCTGTCCTAATGAAAAACAATGCCCACATGCATTCCACATGTTTCCCTTTGAACGTGCATAGATGGATCCTGAGGTGATTCTAACCACATTCTCAAGAGGTCTGAGTATGTTCTGTCAGAGGCTGACTGTGGCCAGAGGGGGCGCTCTGTAGCTCACCTGCTGTAACATGAGGGCCTGCTGCTGCTGAAGAAGAACCTGGAGCTGCTGAGGGCTCAGGACCTGCTGCTGAAGAATCTGCTGCATCTGCTGTGGAGTTATCACCTGTGGTGTCATCATAGCCACTGAAACTGGAACCTGAGACAGAGACAGAGACAGAGAGAGAGAGAGAAAGGAGAGAAAGAGAGAAGAGAGAGAGAGCGATATGGTTATCAAGCCTGCAACTGCCATCCACTGCCTCTGTAGAACGTACTGCCACAGAGAGAGCATTTTGATATTGGCGGAGATCCTGACAGCCACTGCCTCTGTAGAACGTACTGCCACAGAGAGAGCATTTTGATATTGGCGGAGATCCTGACAGCCACTGCCTCTGTAGAACGTACTGCCACAGAGAGAGCATTTTGATATCGGCGGAGATCCTGACAGCCACTGAAGCTGGAATAATAGAGCCGGTGAGAAACCTGCTGCGAGGCCACAGTCACACTGGAACGCGCGGTGAGAAAAGGCAGTGACGTCACAGAATCAGTCAACTGAAGGAAGTCATCGCAAGCGGAGACACTGAAGCCTACGCTGGGGCGGCAGGAAAACCAGCCGTAGACCCCAGTTTGACGGCACAACAGCCACGGCGCGGGAAGCTGCCAGAATAACGTGGCCTAACACACTGAGGACGGGTGAAACCCGTCTGAAGTATCGTCGCGGCGACTGATACTAGTACCTGAAGCGGCAGTGTCACAGGACCTTCAGACTTGAAATAGCCCTGCGGCGATTGAACAGCTCCAGGACTTTGCCTAGCTCGCCTTTCCAGCAAAGAGCACTCCCACTGACAAGGACACAACCCATTATCACCGGGAGAGTCCCGGGGTGAGATGGTGTGCGTTTTGATGCCTTCCCCAGCTCAGAACATTTGAGCTCCCTGCCTTATTCCTGCCACCCGAGTCCACATTGCAGATAAAGGTTAGATTTTATAAGCCAATGTGGAACCCGGAATGTTGCGGTACAGGATAACATTAAATATGTATTAATGACACAGATGTGTAATTAAAGAACAAGTAATTAAAAAAATAATGAAATGCACTGGACACGTGACTTGACCCAACTGCTAAAAAGGAGCGCAGAAATAATTATCTGAAGGCCTAACTAACTCAAACAAAAGGTGTGAGTGCACGCCTCTTCAAAACAAGCGATTTGTTATGACATTGAGGGAGACCCGCAGTTGTCTGGCTTCCTTAATTGCTCCGGTAGCACTCTGAATTCCGAGTGTGTCTGGAGGCTGCCAGTCACTCTTATGATGTGCGATACCATTAAAAGCTCCTTTCTATGACATTTTAGTGACAAACAGCTACAGAGATGAACTTGATAACGTTTCACATTTGCAACTGTTAACATGTCGCCGCGCTCGGGCGTCTTTGGCAGGGGGAACCTGTGCGTCGCGTCTCAGCGGCTGATGTCTTCGTCTGATAGCGAGGCGGACATTAGGATGACAGTCTGTCTCCTCCAAGGTTACCCAAATTGTATCCGAGCTCATACCTAACGACACCCCCCCCTTTGAATTTTTCATGCACTTTTTGAATGCAATTTAGCTGTTTAGAATCTATTTAGCAAGTGACGTGTACTTTCTAACGGGCCGCGTCTGTGGCACCTCATTCGTTTCGCTGGGAATATAACATTAAACAAAAAGAAAACGGGGGTAGGGAGGGGGGGTATCGAATAACTTGTTCCTCCAGGATGATATAAAGGTATTAATGTCAGACGCAAGGCTGTGACATAGACACACCCTGTAAACTTCGGTCCTCGCCATTTTTTTTTTTTTTACTGTGGGGATTAAAGGCCGTTTCCCCTCCTCTTCCTCGTGGGAAGGCGGTTGTGTTCTGTATGGGATTGGAGCACTTAGCAATTCTCATTTCCATGGTGAGACGGAGGCGGAATGAAAATGCAATATTAATTCTCCCTGTATTATGTCTTAATATGCAGTCCATCTTGACTTTTTCACATGGCTTGTCCTGTCATTTGCATAGCCGTGGCCCATTCCTAATTTCACAGTCATTATGCACTGATGTCCTTATTTCTCAGCATCACTAATTTTGATGAACTAAAAATGTTTTCTGAAGGTCAGCCAGGCAGTCCGTCTCAACAAAGGCTCGCGTGCGCTTACGTGGGTCTTGCTTTTTACCCGACATTACTTACCCGCCGCTGGACTGTCATTCAAGAAATTATTAGATACGTTTTTATATGCAATTGGATATTTTAATTCATACGGGATTATCTTAAATGGTTCGCTCAATCGTTATTTAGCCATCTCTGCTCTTATTAAATTACACGCACTACATCGCCCATTTTTATACGTCTCTGATACATAACACCACAAATACAACACAACACTATAAGAGGGAAGAGGTAAATAATACACAGTGTCACAAACATTTTAAAGCCTTATTATCCTACCATTCCGCTCTGAATTAGAATAACCTGTCTTTCTATGAACGGCCGTTTTCATTGCCTACAGTACAGTATATATGCAAAGCATGCTTGCATCTCTCAATCTCATGGGCTTCTCACACACTGTAAGTAACACTAGACATCCTCAGATTGTGCAGCTGCAGCAGCAGGCTATTACTGCCCACATTTTATTACCCATTACTACTGAGGTCATTAGCAGCAAGAGGGATTGTACGGTTCTTAACCTATTGATCATTGTAACTACTACCATTTAATCCTGTGTTGAATGACTGAAAATCTGCTAAAGACAGGGGGCTATTGAGGAGAAGGGCGGGTGGGAGCACTTTAACTAAAAAATATTGCCCTGGCTGGTGTGTCATGCTCATTTAAAGAAAACACAGTTCCCAAGTATTCATTTAGAGGAAATCCCATTTAGAACATTCCTCTATCTCCGGGTTAAAGCCAGGATCGCTGTGTTTGACGACAACCAATGCCAGTCGAAAAAACAAAAAGGGGAGAGGGCGGGGGACAAAAACAAAATAATATACAAATTATTTGAAGATAAATTTGCCAGTAGATTTCAGCCAAATTCAGCCCTTAATTCGAGAAGAAAAAAAAAGGGTAAACGTGACACATGAGCATATTCTCCACAGCTATCTGGGTGTGAAAAAAAGAGCAGGGCATGAGCGTGCCAGAAATAGCTGACGTTTATGAATTTCAGTAAGGTGTGGCGCGCTCCAGGTGCCTCTTGTACATAAACATTCAAAACCTGGAACATTCCCACACAGCTGTGATGTGACTGTAGGCAATATACCAGCACAGGCCTGCTATCCTGGGACCAACCCCCCCCCCCCCCCCCCAACACACACACACACACACACACATACATATTGTACATGTACACACAAACACACACAACAGCAAGAGTGCCTTACATGTCAGCAAGGCCAAAAATACAACAGGAAAAAATGGTTAATATGGTTTGCCTATTTTGTGCCAAATGATACCAATACACCATGTATATTTATACATACAAACTGTAGGAATACATACAAACTAGCATTTACTGAAAGAAGAAAAAATCAGTGATAGATTTGTTGTAAATGGTATATTACATGGTAGAACCTTGTACTGATTTCAGACATACAAAAGTATGGGTTTTCGTGATTAGTATGTCTATATTTGTATTTTATTATTAAACTGAAAGTGTTTCTATTCAGCCATTCTTTTTTTTCCTGCCACTTTCATTATCAGAGGATCCATTTAGTTGTGTGACACGTCTGACACGGACTTGAAACGCAGTGTTTCTCAGAAGCTCATCATTAACACCAAGTCACCAACACTGACTTCATTCAGCGAAACCTCAAAGACACTGCACACCTGCCGGAATCCAGAAAACACCTACATTTCATATAATGTTAGCTGTTTATCTGAGTTATTCTGCTTACAGGGCACTAGTTCTGAGCTGAGCATCATTATAAAAGCCAGTGGAAACATGGATTATTTTAATAGCATAAGGTCTTTTTAATCGCATAAGGTCTTCGGTGACGATACCTACTATGCAATGATAATGTGGTGTTCTTGCTTCACATGGTTTTACTAGGTAAATGTGAGAGATACGCAAAGGATTCTCACGCTTTGCTACTTTCATTTACAAATATATTATGCAAATAAAATCAATTTGCATTTAAAGGGTACAAATAAATCTTTTCTGTAAAAAAAAAAATAATAATTTGCTTTACATCAAAATAAAAAATTGAAATGAATCCCCCCCAATTATTCCAATATAAATGTACAACAGAGCTCAGCTTGGAAATTGATGGTATGAGATCAGAAGAAAACACAAATACACCTATGACCTATTAAAAATATGTAGTTTGGCTGTAATTTTGTATATTTTTTGAAACACAGGCCATTTTAAAATACTGCTAATTCCAGTTCCAGAGAAATCACCAAAAAATTACAACGTTCTAAATCAGAGACGTGATATTTGCATTATGTGCGTGCTTTTAAATACAGAGATACTCTGTATGAACGCATCGTGTAACATCTGGTTAAGGCTGGCTTTAGAAATCAAGTGCGTCACGAGTAAGTCTAGCGATGGAAATTATATTCTAATGAGCACACATCAGCTGCACTTCTGACCATCTTGAAATTCACTGATTCTGACTTAATGAAGACTCTTTCTAGCCAACGTGCCTTCAGGAAGCCAAAGGTCGAAACACACTGAAAGAACGCGGGTGAACAGGCCCAACGCTAGGCTAGCCTCCCTCCTGGTAGCAGGGCAATTAAGAGTAATTGTGAGGAAAAAATGCAGACTTCAATGAGACGATCTCCGAAATTAAGCTGCCCATGTAGGAACAGGTTGGATGAGGTGGGGGGGGGTGGGGGGAAATCTAATTTTAATGTCTGCTCCCGAGTGTCATCTTGTTTTGTCAAGACATCAAATAGAATTGAAAAGTACAAAATAACAAGCCCTTGAGAAATCAGAGAGGCCAACCTTTTTGATGCTATTGGTTTACCTTGTCTGGGGCTACTGGAATAGCAATGGCACTCCATCTGAGATGGCGTGTGATAGGGCATGAAACGTCGTTGAAATGAGGATTTCACGGCGTGCGCTGTGTTCAAGCTATGCGTGAACATAATTAGTCTTCAACAAGATCACATTTCTTATCCGGGTGTTTTATTGAAATGCTTCATGTCGAGAGGGTTTTTTTTTTCTCTTCTCCTCAGCATATTCTCACCAAAAAAAAAAATAGAATTAAAGCCACACCGATATAACCCATGACACTGCACACTACATACAACGCTTATATTATCCACAATTTATGTATTATGGGTAGTAGTAATACTACTACTACTAATAATAATAATAATAATAATAATAATAATTGCATATTTGTGGCAAATTAATAATAGATTGTATTACTATTTCCAATGTGGGTATAAATAATGCCATTGCTGGGGGAAAAACACACACAGACCACAAGCACTAAGGAAGCAATAAGCACAAGGTAAAAAAGACAGAGAGATTAAACCATCCCAGCGTTGCTAAGCCTCCTGTAATTCCCTTCCATCTTTCAAATTCCAGCTGCTTTAAAAACGTTTACAGTTAAGATAAACAGGATAATCAAAGTCACATTTTCCCCTATTTACTATATATATATATTCAGAGGGGGACAAGGCCGATACGCAGCAACTGTAAAAACAAAACTGGAGATTGCATTTTAATTAACTTTTAAACCACAAACAAACAAGTTTTCAGCAAAGCCGGGTCCGTTTTCTACAAAATAAACAAACTATTAGGCGAAGTGAGCGAGTCTTTCACCTAACAATAACAGCTGAGCTCCGTAGTGTCGGCCCTTTCCCACACTCCGCCGTCCGCGGCTGCAGGTGCCCACTGCTGTGCGGGGTCCCCCGACCCCCCCCTCTTACTGAACACCCGACGCTTAACTCTTTTCAGATCAGACCCTACACTTAAAGGAATAAAGAACGATCGCAGCATCGCCACGGCATGTTTTATAAGCACTACCAAAGCTGCACATGCGCACCTTACATTTACCTAACGCTACTTAATACAGTTTGTGTAAAAACTATAATTATTGTTTATGTAGGCCTCGTTTATATATTTACTTTTGAGGATACTGACCCCCCCCCCCCCCCCCCCCCCCCCCCTCCAAAAATAAAAAACAAAAAAACAAACAAACAAACAAACAAAAAGACCACATTAAAAATAACTAACCATATTCATTTCAAATTTAAAGGAAGCACACTGTAAATAAACACTCAGTGTTATTTTAAACTGTCTTCCAAAACCATATCTGCATTCTGACGAGGAGAGGAAAGATGACTAGTTTTACTCCAGACACACCGACCCTCAAGACAGTTGACTCACTTGTGGACCGCACTCATACCACGCCCCTTTATGCAGATTGGCTACTTACCGCACAGGTTTCAGATATGGTACAAAAATGAGTAATGACAAATGGAGGCTCTGCCATTCGCCCTCTCCAAAAACTCCTGCACCTCAAGAACATTACACCCCCTCTTCCCGTGGGCCCAAACACCAATGATTTATGGTTACGCAACGCTGCGTGCCTTCAGATGCATTATTTGAGTCAGTTGAGATTTAATTAAGATCACAGCCTCTAAAATCCCCTTCAAATGAAAATTTACCAAAGACAATGCCCAACACATCCTCGTGCAGACTGTTTCCATTCTGTGCACACCAACAACACAAAACTAATCCTTGTTTCCATGACGGCAGACATGAGCCCGCAAATTGTGTTGCTTTTTCTTCCGGCTAGTGTTGTTGTCTTTTGTGTGTCAGAAAAGCATGCGCTCAATTAATGAGAAAAATGTCAGCAGCTGTCTCATGGGTGCGAATGGACCCAAAATATGCCTGGAACAAACCTGCATGCTTCCGTGTAAACATCTGAATATTGAATACAGACGTGCAGTCTGTCCAGATATTTTCTATTTGCCCCAAAACACAATTTACTGTGAGGAATAATGTTTCAATTTTATGCGGTTTCGGATTTTTGCGAAGAATTTTGAGGAGTATCAAAAGTTAACATTACAAAATAAAAATCACATTCAGCATCTGTTTAATGTTTACCCTGAATGTGTGTTTACATATTCCAAAATAAAAGAAAAACCTCCTCATAAAACAATTATTTTTTTGGTACATTACCAAGTTGGAGTACTGTACAGACCAAAAAAATCATTATATGAACCGAAATTCACAGAAACTGAACACAACCAAATGCAACAGGAATACAAGTTCTCTGTTCAAAAACATTTTTAGCCTACAAAAGAGGGGAGGCAGCAACAGAAAACAGCTGGGACGTTTCTGTATCACCGCTAAAGTATTCCCCTGTCTCCACACTACAAAGCAGGGAGAGACTTGTAAAAGATATCCCCGTGCACAAACTTGCTGCCCAGATGCACCACTCTCTGGGTTTAGAGTAATATCTGGTTGCCTATGTCATGGTTTAGAAATGACAGGTGCTGGCAGCCCCTCGCTTTGACAGGCCACTGCACAAATAACGGCCTTGCCTGAAAGGGCTAATGCACTACTAATGAACAATAAATCAACTTTGATTACAAACTGTCAACCCAATCAGGTCTCACTCCAGCTCTCACAAACTGCAGACCCTCGCAGCTGCCCGGCAGTACAGTACACACACAGTGTTTAGCTTTAACTTTTCCTCATGTTCGAGTAATTACCTTCGCGCCTCTTCCTGCAAAAATCCTCTACGCCACGCTCGGAGCGCAACACATGCAAATGATACGTGTCATTTAAATTCCAGCCCAAAGCTGGAGCAACAACGTGGACAGAAAAATAAAAATCGTCAATTAAGAGTACTAATGAATCTAAACCAAGGGGGAACAAAAAGAAAAAAAACTGACCCCAAACATTAGAACTGTGTAGATCTTTCAAGCCATGTATTACTGTATTACTTGATTAACGCAATTTAAGTCGGAAGGCTCCTGCGGCTTTGCTGTCATTAAAACCGAAACCACCGCAAAGTCAAAAGCCGTCTTTCGTCTAATACCTTCTTCTTTTTTTTTCTTCTTTTTTTTTGTTGGAAGGGTTAAATTGACCTGGCAAAGAGGGGAAGTTGATTCAGAGTGCTCCAACTGTACCACCCATTTCCTGAGAGCTCTACTCCGCTCCTCAACACTGGATTCAGGAAGATTCCGCTGTTGACATTTAGGGTGACTACGCTTAGATTAAACGGCAACACTAAGATGGTGTCAAACAGAGCTCTGCTTCCCACTCTCTTAATTTTACACGACAGAGTGACAAGAAAATAACCCCCCCCCCCCCCCCCCCCATCACCTCTCTGCCCCTCGCCCCTCGCCCCTCGCGATGCTTTTAGGTTCAGCCAGCCTCACACTTCTTACAACCGAAAGGCACGTGCAAATTAACACTTACATGCACTGTATTTAGGAAACCTTACGTATGTCAAATTAAAAAAATACATGCATGCAGTTACTGTTAAATGACATGCTCAACACCAGCATGTAGACAAATAATGAACTACATTTACACACACACTGTGTTCACCCTAAACTTTTAATTTAACAAAGCACCAAATCAAACAAACTGCTGCCTTTAGTGCAGTCAAAGATGCAAGGAATACAAAGCAAACTAAACACAACAGCTATCAAAATAAATATGCCACTAACAAGAAATAAATACGCCACTAACCAGAAATAAATGACCACTAGTAGTACTGATAAA
>CM056380.1:101375258-101385319 GCA_029718625.1 Synaphobranchus kaupii
CCACTGTTCTCATTTCACTGCTCCCAAAGGCTTCATGATAAATTTAGCAGACACACAGTTCAAGCCTCTCTCTCTCTCTCTCTCCCTTCCTCCCTCTCTCTCCCCCTCTCTCTTAAATCCTGTGCCTATACCACAATGCAATAATTACACATAGGTATTGATGCTTTATAGCATATATAGATTTTATTGTTTTTAAAAATATATATATATATTATTCATTTATATTTACTACCTTCACATATCATCGGCATCCGACACCTTAGCTTGATCCTTGAGAATTGTGCCCTGGAATAACCAGCACAAGTCCTGAAAAATGTGTTCACATGACGCTCTGTCGTCGGCACCAAAATATAAAGCTCATTTCCTGCCTCATTGTGTTTAAGTGAAAATATGAGCGAGTGTGTCACACTGCCTAGGGTCCTTTGTGACGTTGCAGCTTAAATGGGCAATGACAAGGACACATTCCACATTACGTGCACACACACGGTCGTGCCAGGAGCATAGGACACTACAGCCCCCAAATTCACCCCCCCCCCCCAAATAAATAATAAATAAACAAACAAACAAACAAAAAAATAAAAACACACAAATTTTTATATTTTTCTGATAACCTTATACAAACACACTTAGATATGCTTATGATAATCTTACTTTACACACACACACACACAGACACGCACACACGCGCACAATGTAATCTCAGATATTTTGTGTCTGTCACTTGCTCCAAAACAGTGAACTTTAATCTCAGGTCACTTTAATCTCAGGTCCTGGTCAACCCCACTTTCTTCCCTAAGCATGCAAATTCAGAAACGTAGCACAAGCTATCGGCTCAACCAGTCACGCTGTTCTGGATGTTATGTTCCAGTATGATAGGTTTGTTTACAAAAATAACAGCAATAAAAGTTCTTATTTGCTTATTTATCATTTCATCATTTTAATTTCCTTGTACAAAAAAAAAATCCCTTGAGTTATCTCAACTTAATTTGCCTAAAGTTTCCGGTGTTAATATGCCACTATGCCCGAAAATTTTGTTGTGTCTATTGTGGTTTTCAGTTAGTCAAAACAGGATACCATTTTCATATTTAATCACTAAATCCAGTGACAAATCTTTCATGTTTTTTATGAGAAACCTAATATAAGTGGGTGGGGAAATTTTATTTTTCATGTATTCTACATGAGTTGTCAAGGACTATATTTAGAAATACCTCTTAAAAAAAAAAATACAAAAAACAGTTCAACTGCGTGGGAAAATAAACATGAATACTACTGTCAAGATGCACAATGCAGCCACTGAGTAATGAATAATATTGTGAGAAGAGGTTTTGTTTAGAGGGATTAAGTATCCTGCACATCTCCTGCAATGCAATTTAAGATGCAATGAAATCCTTTTTTAAAATTGGTTGCCATGTTTAATTAATTGTAATCTAAACTATTTTGTTTCGTTTTACCACAAATTCCTCTCAATACAATATGTGTCATTCACAAATGAATGTTCAAAGTGAATTCCAGTGTTACCATTATGGGGCTTAATCCATTATCAAATTATAAATAAAAAGTAATATTCAGTGCTGCCTGCGTTTAATGGTAGGGCCTTTGTGGGCCGTGGACTGCATCAGTGACACTATGGTGTCCTGTTAGTCCAACTCAGCGTGTTTATATTTTGCCAAAATGTCAAGTTCTCACCCCAATGCCTTCCTCATTCCTTCATTGCACATTTCAGATCCAAATGCATTTTCAAGTTGAAAACGAAACCGTGAAATAGCGCAACTTATCATCATTTTTGGAACTGGGCATGGGCTAATACATCCCATAGCCTAATCATTTGTATCAGTATCAGCTGACGAAGGTTACGTGTGGCATTTTTATTTAACCAAGAAAAATAAAAAACCTGAGTTAAAAAGAACGAGCGGCAGAAGTCAGACTCGCTCTCGCAAACGCACTCTTATCTCTCAGCTGTTCTTTGTCGCTCAGAATTCGGAAAGTCCCTGAGCTTGGACGCGTGATTGTTTCAAAAACAGAGCGGCAAAACACCACGCTTAGACCCAACGATGCCTACTGCAATAAAGCACCGGCACAAACAACCGGGCCTCTGTTTGGTATAGCAGGCGCTTACTGCTGGGGAAAACCGCGGGAAACGGCCCGGTAAATATTTCATATTGCTGTTGGTAAATATATATATATATATATTTTATATATATGTGTGATCTATGGCTTATCCATTCCTTCTACCCACAGGGGTGTGACTGGGCATGAATCATCCCCCAACAACACATGTCTGGCATCAGGAGAGTGAGGGGGGGGGGGTGAGAAAAAAACGATGTAAAGAAACTTTATGGGGAGGGAGAGCTTGAAGGGAAACATTGGGCCCTAAAAAATGGCAGCGGGGCACTTTAAGCTCTGTGACAGGAGTCAATACGACAGCCATCTGATGCCTGAGACTTACTCACAGGCTGAGGCAGACTGTCTGGAAATAGAAGAGATGACTTCATTCAGACAGAATTATCAAAACCTGTTTCTAATATATACAGTACACATAATACATTTTTACAATATGACAAGAAAAACAAACGACGGGGAAAAAAAAAAAAAAGGAGCCTGCCCCTTGGTTGCACAGACGTGCGGTATCTGCGATATGTTCATCATTCTTGGCGTGTGATATCACTGCAAAGCAATGGAGGCTTATGAAACAGGAATTCCCTTCACACTACCTCCGGACCTTCTCCTTGGTTTCTGTTTAAGACGCGCGGACGCATACATGCACGCACACACATTCGAGTTCATGCTCAGATATCCGCAGATGGAGGCAAATCGCCTTTAAACACTATTTCATTTAAACCATGTACTGACATTACTGAAATATTTTCTCCTTCACTTGGTGTGCATTTCGCTAAATATTATTTCACCCGGTAGCCCGAATCCCATTCGGTGAGGGCTCAGTCCGCGTGAAACGGACACACGGCGTTGTGTGGATGCGAGCCGCTCTGACTGTTTGAAAGGAGCTTTTTTATTTACTGCAGGGTCCACACCTTGGGCGTGCGTCCCGGAGAGATTGCGGCTGTCCCCCATTGTCCCGGTATTTCAGCTGGCTTTCCCGTTCGGGACGGGCGCCAAACGGGGCCGGGGCGACGCCTCATTGTCACCCCCCCCCCCCCAAAAGTGGAATCAGCGCGCTCCAGAACCACTCTGCCTCGGCAGAACCTCAGTGCGGCTGGCCCGGCTCCAGAGCAGCTCTCTAATGAGTTACAGATTGGACCGCTGTGGTGTACATGTGTCAGGACAATGCCATGGGTCTACGGCAAATACGGTTATATAAAAAATAAAAAAGAGCGAGAGAGGGCGAAAAACTGAAGGATTTCTCCTCCCTGTCAGCGAGAGACGTGGCCCCTGCGTTCTGTCACCACGCGTCACAGTGGATAGCGCACAGGGGAATACAGAGGGAACAAAAAATATTTAGCGGCCTTTCATCGTGTGCAAAACTGAAAGAACATTTTCGTTTGACCCGTAAATGCCCTCTGCGAGACAAAATGTGATGGAGTTAGTGAGTGGAACAAACGCGCAAGAAAGACTTCCTCATTTAATACCTTCTGAAGAGGTGCAAATATTTAGTCGCCATGATTTTCTTTTCGCTTATTTCATTTATCTAAACAAGCTAACAAGGCTTGCTTCGGAGACAGAAACACACGGACAACAAGGTGATTGTACCGCATTGTGAATTTACATATGAAAACAGGCAAATTTACCGGCCAAATTAAATTAAATTTCAAAACCCCATCTTTCCCCCAGTTTGTTCAGCAGAAATATAGTATGGAAATCAGTGGAGACCCTTCATGTGCCATAGGAGCTCATGAGGTAAACATTTATAGGCTGGCAAAGCTTATCATTGCAAGAGACATAAATAATAAACCGCAATGACGACAACAATACTGATTCTTAACAAGCCTAATCTGGGTGTTGTGTTGATGTTCGCGGAACCATGTTGACATAACATCTTCGGCACAGCTGCTCGTCGCATAATCCACTATAGGTGGCGGGTTCCTTCCCATGATCCCTTGCAGCGACCGCGTAGTTAACCGCGTCGGCTCCTCGGCGTCGCTACAAACGAGGCTCATTTTTTTCTCCACGGTGAGAGTGGACTATCAGCAAGGGTCCGACAGCGTTGTTCCTAATTACCTATTTCTCCACTCCTGATCCTGCTGCTGGCATAATTAGTTACCTGGGGCTGCAATCCAATTTGAAGTGATGACAAGAAAGTGATCCATGAAAAAGTAATAAGTTAAATCCAATTTCAGACTGCCTCTAATTAAATGCACATGGAACTAATGACTCAAACCCGACCATTTCAGTGATAACGGTAATTAGCGAGGTGGGAGTCGCTCTCTGTTTTTTTCGCCACTGTAGGTGTAAACCATGAGGTAAAGTGGCATGCGCTCTTTTAATTACACATGTCATTCTGTCAGTAATTTACTCACTTTTGACCAGTCGAGTACGTTTAGCTTCATCTAGGCCCCGCGTTTGGCTCCTCTTTGGCCTCGCGTAGCAGCTGTAGGTTTTGTCGCGTTAAACACCCCCCGAGCGAAAGAGCGCGTCGTTCTAAACGAAGCTTTTTTTCCACATAATTCCGACCGCTGATACCACCCCTCCTAACCCCCTTGAAAAAACAAAGGCAAAAAGCAGTTTAAAAATGATTGCCAGTCCAGATCCTTGGACTGATAGATTTTTTTTTCTCCCCCCCCCCCCCCCCATGCTCGTCTTTATTATTTCGTTCCCTGCGATCGTTATTCCGCTTCATTAAAGATTTTTATTTTTTTTCTCAAAAATATAAATGCGCTTCGAGTGGGTCGCCTCTCAGCAGAGCAGAAGCAAGGCTCGCTCTTGCATTTAGTTCTTCCCAATGAGGCGGCGGCTGAGATGACTGTCCCTCCGCCCACGACGGTCCCCCTTCCTCCACCATAATGCCTTCCTTTTGTGGCTTGAAGGGCGTCACTCTGAAAAGTGTGTCATAATCATTGTATTATGTTTCTTTTGATTAGCTGTCCCTGTCAACTCGGAGTCATAACCTGAGAGTACTGACTGGCGTCAACAAAGCAAATGTTGTGCATTAAAGTATCTTTTAGACCCGACTTAATGCAGGTGCCCTGTCTTAGTAAAGAGAGCAATAGCGGTGGTTTACATCATTATGTTCTAGTGTTTCAGAAATTGCTATTCCTGAGTGCCTGAATGAAATGGCCTATACAGCACCAGGAGACCAGGAGTGAACAAGAAAATATATTGTACACTGATACGGGCGCACCGACACACTCACGCACACACATGCGCAGACGTACACGTATGTACGGACCCTCGCACGCATGCAAGTACGCAGGCAGGTTAACCGTTTATGAAAAAGCACACGGCATTTTCTACTAAATTAATATTTATCGTGCAGAGAAAAAAAATGGATTATGCAATTCCTGTGACTTAAAATGTCAGTATCATCCAAGGAAAAAAAACACTGTGTATAACATTAAAGCAGAGGCAATTTGCCACTTATTTAGATGCCATCCTGAACTTGTGAGGTTCATAAGCACAGGACTGGGAGGGAGGGGGGGGGGGGGGGGGGGGGGTGGGCTGGCTCTTTTCAATAGCTGAGTGACAGGTTGGGCAAGCTCTCTGTATACATTAATAAATTAGAATTTTAATTTTGTCTTTGTCTGCGGGAGATGGTCTAGTACTTCACTGTGTACCAACAACTGACTCAGTGGAGAAATGAGCCATGAGGCCTCCACTGTTGACCTCTGCAACACAATTCCCAGCCTGACTTGGGAAACCGTTTAGTTTGATCCTTTCAACTTATTTGAATCCTGACAAATACGCACACAACCGAAAGGTCAACACAGTCATATTTCATCCTCCGGAGCTATTCCTTAGACATCCGCACAACAAAGACCTTCTTTCACTACCTGACATTAGACCTAGCTGCTACAATACCTCATTAAAAAAGACCCCCTATGGGAGCGTGAGTATTAAATATTATATATATACACACATACGTACATAACGGACCACGGTATTAATTACCAAATATGCCCTCAAGTCTTTTGTAATTTCACACTGTAACAAACAACCCTTCTGTTCAAACAAAGATATGCATCTGTGGCAGCTCAAATGGGTGCTGAAATGCAAATCGATCGTAAATTAACGCAAATATTACATCAGACAGAGAAATCGCTTCTTATTAACAACAGAAAAAATAAAAAAGACAGTTTTTGCGAGAATTTGTTTTGCATCACAAAGGTTGCCCGCATAAATGCCCGTTTACCCCCTCCCACACCCCACTCATTCCTGCGCTGCTCCCCAGCGCCCCCTGCTGCTCGTGGTGAAGACGGGTCGGACCGTTTTTTTTTAGCTCCTTTGCTTCGCCTTCAGTGTGGCGCTGATGAAAGGGGAAGACGCAGCTGTGCTCCACAGGCCTGGTGGAGCTCAGATCTCTGCTGGAGCAGTAGAGCACCTTCGTTTCCTTTCTTCCGGCTTCCCCCTTTCATCCCGTCCAAGAACAGAGAAAATACCCAAACCCCTGGTACTCCTCCGAGTTTCGGCGAAAAACACGCTCCGCTACCCGCTGCCGACGGCAACAGTACACCGCACCTACTGACAATGGAGTACGGACAATCTGTTGGAGTTGCACAAAGAGCACGTCGATTTGCAATGCGCAGCTGAACACCACAACCACATACTGACTGACAGAGCAGAGACAAACCGCGCGAGTCGTGCAGAACGGGCCTCGCTACGCATGCCACTTACGCCAGCAGAACACCGCGCGCCAACCGACAAGAGTACAGACAGACCGTACGAACTGCACGAAACACGGTTCGGCACTGCCAATGCCAGAAGAACGCCACGCCGACCGACAAGAGTACAGACAGACCGTACGAACTGCACGAAACACGGTTCGGCACTGCCAATGCCAGAAGAACGCCACGCCGACCGACAAGAGTACAGACAGACCGTACGAACTGCACGAGACACGGTTCGGCACTGCCAATGCCAGAAGAACGCCACGCCAACGGACGAGAGTACGGACAAACCGTAGGAGTTGCACAGAACGCGCTTCGATACGTACGCCGTCAACAGCAGCAGAACTCTACAAGCTGACTGGCAACATAGCACAGACAAAGTGCCTGAGTTACGCTGCCATCGCCAGCGAAACGCCGCCACCAGCTCACAACAGGCCGCGTACAAACAAAGCACCAACTGACTACCGTGTGTGTTGTGCAAAAACACTTCAATATACGCTGCCAACACAGTAACCCACAAAGCACCACAATGACTGACAGCACAAATGCTCAAATACCTGCTGCCAATGCCAGCACAACACATCCAAAAAAGGACTGATACCGAAGTACAAATGAACTAAATTATGCATATTAGATACGCAAAATATGCTCAAATTATCATTTGAGCATATTATCACACCCCCCCCCCCCCCCAAAAAAAAGAAATAAATAAAAAATAAAAACAACACAACACAACACCGCACCACACTGGCTACTGTGACAGCGGAACACAACTCCAATTCCAGCTGCCAATTCCAGCTGCCAATTCCAGCGAAAACACAACACACCGCAAAACAGACAGGCAAGTAGAGAAAAACTAAGGATTGACATTGGCATCAAGAAGGGGAACCGGGCCAGTTTTAGAGCCTAATTTGCCTTGTCTAGGACTAAACTACAATTTAAAAAAATACATGATTTATTCCTAGATTGGGCCCAGTCATGGTCTGTGAAATTCATGTGATGTATCCCGTAATTAGTTTCAGTTGCAGGAGTGTCGAAGAGAGCGCATTTATTTTTATTTTTTATTTTTTTTACAGATTGACACATTGAATCAGTGTGTCTGAACACTGCAGAGCTTTGCATCGACAGACAGCCGTTTCACTTCCATTGTAATTTTGAGATCTGAAATACACAAGCGGTGCGCTGCCTTTCTTAATTTCCTGTTTATGCCATTTCCCTGGTACACTCTGTCTTAAGAATAGCACGTCGGGCAAACAAATAAGAAAAACAACCAAAAAAAACAAAAAACACTTTCCCGCATGCCGTAATGTTACCTTGTCACCACTAAAATACAAAAAGATTTCCATTCGATGATGGCAGACTGGCACTGAGGCCAGTCAACCCTAGAACGGCAGGTAGACGCAGCGAGTGTGTGTTCAGAGACTGGATAAAGAAGGTTTGCTCTTTACCTGTAGACCTGCTGGCTTCTCATTGGCCTTGGGAGACTTGAGAGAGCTACACTGCAGCTGCTGTTGCTGCTGCTGCTGTTGTTGCTGAAGGAGTATCTGTCGTGCAACTTGTAAAGCCTGGAAGAAATACAAAAAAAATAAAAAATAAGAGGAAAAAAATCTAAAGCAAAACAACAGCAAGAGAAAAAACAAGACAGGGGAAAAAAACAGAACCTTTGTGCTTTTGGGCTAAAGCCTTCCCCAGAGACTATGCTTACTGCTTTTTAACACAGCAGATGGAACTCAAACGACAATGTGTTCTTGGCTGTTGATAGATAACAAAGCAAACTGTGCATAACAGACAATTTTTCCATCTTCACTTCCTTCAAACAAATTTACATAGTTTCCTCTGGAAACACACAGTTCACAAAAATAATGAGTTGACAAAACAAACAGGGGGAAGGCGGCGTAAAATCAATAACAGCTCACTTTCAAAAAATATTTTCTGCTAATAAGTTGCGCTTAAAGTAAACATGAATGTCACAGAGTCGCTATTAGCTGCTTTTTGATCTTCATTTCCTTCTGACACAACCCCCCCAGAAAGCAAATAAAAGGTTTATTGCTCCTCCAAATATCTGTTAAAGGACACGGCCTTCTCTATGGAAAACAAAACACAGTGTAGTCACATGTTTATTGCCCCGGCTACTCCCTCTTCCCTTACGATAAATAATCTAACATGCCATCCAGAACAAACAGGGCCGTGGAGCTGGGAAAAACAGTGGTCATGAAAACGACACTGATACCAAGAAAAGCAAGCGACCGTTCCCACAGCGGTCCACGAGCCTCACACCTACACCAGCAAAACATCTGAGTAAATAACTTCACTCATTCTTTCCATGGCCCTCTGACGATTACTCCCACCATTAAACAAACAGTCTGGGACGCTTTCAAACCCTCTCGCCGAATGCAGGCTTTTTATTTCTCTCTTACATTATTTGACCAACGAACGCGTCTATCTATTGGATACTTGATACTGTCTATTACAAGGAAAGTATTTTAAAAAATCAAGAAACCGTCAGAGAGATGTTTTAGGGTGAATGAAAAAATGTAATGCAAATAAGACAGAGGTAAAGAAGACATTGAAGGAAGAAGGAGGGTGATAGGATAGAGAGAAAGAGAAAGAGAGATATAGGCCTGTGTGTGTGTGTGTGTGTGTGTCTGTGAGTGTGTGCACACGTGTGCGTGCGTATGTGTGTGCCTGTGTATAAGTGAATGTGTGTGTGTGTGTGTGTGTGCATGTCTGAGTGAATGTGTGCGAGCGAATGTGTGTTCGTGTGGGTTAGTGAATGCCTGTGTGTGTGTGTGTGTGTGTGTGTGTGTGTGTGTGTGTGTGTGTGTGTGTGAGTGAATGCATGTGTGTATATGTGTGTGACTGTGTGCGTGCTGACCTTCCCAAGCACTAGGACTGTGGGATGACATCATGGGGCAGGAATATGACCACAGGCTACAGAGGGGCCACTCTCCTCTGGTGTTCTCCACTGGTACATGTGTATGCACACACACACACACACACACACACACACACACACAAACACGCAGACACACAAACGTGCACGCACGCACGCACATACACAGAGACACACCCACAAACATACACATGCATACACACGCGCACACGCACACACACACACACGCAGACACACATACGTGCACGCACGCACACACACAGAGACACACACACAAACATACACATGCATGCGCACACACACACACAGACGCACACACACACACACACACACACACACACACGTACACGCACACACACACACAGACGCACACACACACACACGCGCGTACA
>CM056380.1:101385819-101435819 GCA_029718625.1 Synaphobranchus kaupii
TCTGCTGAGGGTGGTCACCTCCCCAGGGCCGGTACGCTGATGCCCGATCATTAACGTCAAAGAACGTCAAAGAATTGGTCACTTACAGTCCTGCCGGCTCCGCCTTCAGCCGCCGTTAAACCACAGCCGTGTCAGCGGCACCTTAACTTCAGAGGAGGAGCGGGAGGAGGAGCGGGGGAGGAGGAGCCGGGGAGGAGGAGCGGGGGAGGAGGAGCGGGGAGGAGGAGCGGGGGAGGAGGAGCAGGGAGGAGGTGCGGGGAGACGCTTGTTTTTCGCGATTGGACGTGCGCTTGGATAAATCGAGGTTTGTGTTCACGTCTTTCATCTCTGATTTGAGAGTTAGCTTTAGGCGCAGGGTACAAGCAGTTTACAGGCTGTATGGAACTCAGTGAATATTTTCCCTTAACTTTGATTTAAAATTGAAGAACAAGTTAAAAGAAGTATGTTTGGTGGGGGGGGGGGGGCGGCACGGTGGTGCAGTGGTTGGCACTGTCGCCTCACAGCAAGAAGGTACCGAGTTCGAATCCCGGCCGAGGGCCTTTCTGTGTGGGAGTTTGCATGTTCTCCCCGTGTCTGCGTGGGTTTCCTCTGGGTACTCCGGTTTCCTCCCACAGTCCAAAGACATGCAGGTTAGGCTAATTGGAGACTCTAAATTGCCCATATGCATGAGTGTGTGAGTGAATGGTGTGTGTGCCCTGCGATGGATTGGCGGCCTGTCCAGGGTGCATTCCTGCCTCTCGCCCAATGCATGCTGGGATAGGCTCCAGCACCCTCCGCGACCCTGACCAGGAATAAGCGGGTTAGATAATGGATGGATGGATGGATGTTTGGTGAGTGGCAGTGTAGTCTAGAGGTTGGGGACCTGGGCTGCTAACCAGAAGGTTGTGAGTTCAATTCCCAGTTAGGACACTGCTGTCATACCCTTGACCTGAATTGCTAATGTATATAGCTACATTTTCCTTTGTCTACAAACAGGTGGGGAGTTAAGTTTCAGTGACGGCTGAACTCTCCAAACTGCTTGTAAAGAAGCAAACACACATTTAACTGTGCGTTAGGTAAGTACAAACACTGACTGAATTCTGACCTCAATGTCTGTCAAAGAGCAGGAGGAGGTCTTCGCAGACATCTAATACAGGCGGTGTTTCACCCTAATTTGAGCCGCAAACGTTGTATGACTGCATGACTGCCCGCCCTTTACCGCCATTTCTGCGGCGCGTTAGCTTCCGCTAGCCCCTCACGTTCAGCGCTAATAAGGACAGAACCCGTCGGAATGTTTACTCTGGAGTGGAGGGCTGTTCGTTACCCGCCAAATGCAGTACAGAGCAGTGGCGCTCTAACGTGACTGTAAAATGGCTGCCCGGGGTGCTCTCAGCGATGGGTTAGTGAGCGGGGAGGCAGGTGTCTCTGGCAGGGTTGTCAGCTGCAGACACCGAACTATTCCTGTCGGCACGGAGAGCGAGCGAGCGAGCGGCAGGCCATTTGTGTAGGGCACCTCGCTCTCTTCGTGTTTATCTTTAAAAAAGCTGCCGTCCTGGAAGAGCTTCTGAGGCCCACTGCTAGAGCAAATCTGAAAACACTTTTACTGCCATTCAGTGGGACAGTCTTATACAGAGGGACTTACAATGCAAACGCAGGTCCAAAGAGCAGGGATCAGCGTGCGGTAATTCCCGAGAGGGAGAGAGAACAGTCCAAAGCGAGATTGCAAGTGCAGGAAGTGCAGACTCAATCAACTACCCTTTCAAAAATGAAGCAAAGTGTTACAAACAAGAATAAAACTACCCTAATGAGCATTAAACTACATTAAATGAACAATGCGTCTTTAAAAAAGAAATTATAATAATAATCTAAATGACTTCAGGTTTGTTTCTTTTTTAAATGGTAAAAAGGGGATCTGGACTTACACAGAAATGCTACTCCCAGTCTGTCGCGGTTTGAGCCGTTCCAGGTTTTACCACCCAGAGTGGAAAACCCAATGCTGTTGGATTCTCCTCACTGCACTATAACCGGCTTCTCTTAAGATCTGGGGCAGCTCAAATCAGGCTTTTACTCCTGATCCACAGGACAATTACAGAGCAGAAAAAAATAAAAAAAATAAAAAAAATGCCCAGAAAATAATAAAAGCCATCAACAGTAAAACTATAAATCTAATCAACAATGAAACTATAAAACTGACAGAGCGAAACTGAGTAAATTAGGCGAGGTATGGATGGCCTCGCAGGCCTTGTTTTGTGGAATCATGCACAGTAAATTTTTAAGTGCTAAATCAACGCTGAGAGAATATACGTATCTCTGACTGAGCACATTCATCCCTCTTGTGCTCATATAAACTCTGCTGTAGTTATAAATGTACCCTGAACATCTCAGGCCTTGTGCTCATATAAACTCTGCTGTAGTTATAAATGTACCCTGAACATCTCAGGCCTTGTGCTCATATAAACTCTGCTGTAGTTATAAATGTAATAATAATAATAATAATAACTTACATTTATATAGCGCCTTTCAAGGGACCCAAGGACGCTTTACAGAATGACTCAAACAAGCAATTAAACAGAAAAGAGAAAATAAGTAAAGTAAAAGTGACCGGGATGACAGAACAACTAAAGGCCATAGGCCATAGTGAGCAGATAGGTTTTGAGTGTTTTTTAAAAAGTGTCCAAGGAAGCAGCGTTGCGGATCTCTGCTGGGAGAGAGTTCCAGAGGGTGGGGGCAGCAGCACTAAATGCTCTGTCCCCAAAAGTCCGGAGGCTGGTATGGGGGATGGAAAGCAGACCCGTGTCCGAGGACCGCAGATTCCGAGAGGGGGTGTAGGGGTGAAGGAGGTCTGAAAGGTACTGGGGGGCAAGGGCATGAAGGGATTTGTAGGTGAGGAGGAGTATTTTATAGATGATGCGGGGACTTAACCGGAAGCCAGTGGAGGTGGATAAGGGTGGGGGTGATGTGCTGCCAGGGCTTGGTGCGGGTTAAGACCCTGGCAGCTGAGTTCTGGATGTACTGGAGCCTGTCCAGGGCTTTGCTGGGTACCCCGAACAGAACACCATTACAGTAGTCCAGACGGGAGGTGATAAAGCAGTGAATGAGGGTCTCTGCCACAGAGTCAGAGAGAGAAGGTCGAAGTCTGGAGATGTTTTTGAGATGAAAAAAAGCAGATTTAGTGATGGATTTGATATGAGATTTGAATGAGAGGTTGGAATCCAAAATAACACCCAGGTTGCGGACTTCAGGGGATGGAGAGATGGAGCAGCCATCCACATCTAGGATAAGATCACCAACTTTCCGAAGCAGTGCCTTAGGAGCCACAACCATGAGTTCTGTTTTATTGCTGTTTAGTTTGAGCAGATTGGATGACAACCAGGATCTTATTTTATGCAGGCAGTTAACAAGTGACTGTGGGGGGAGGCTGAGTGGATGGTTTGGTAGTGAGATACAACTGTGTGTCGTCAGCATAGCAGTGGAAACTGAGACCGTGGTGCGGATGATCTGACCAAGGGGAGCATGTAGATGGTGAAAAGGAGGGGTCCAAGCACAGAGCCCTGGGGCACGCCTTGGTTGACTGGGGCTGGGGTGGAACTGGAGTCTCTGATGGTCACAAACTGTTTCCTGTTGGAGAGGTATGACTGGAACCAGGAGAGAGCTACACCGGTGAGGCCAACGTATTCAGAAAGACGGTTGAGGAGGATGGTGTGGGAGACTGTATCGAAAGCTGCAGAGAGGTCCAGGAGAATGAGAATACTGATGAGACCGAATCAGCGGCGATGAGGAGGTCATTAATGATTTTTATGAGGGCAGTTTCCGTGCTGTGGTGTGCTCTGAAGCCAGATTGGAAGGGTTCATGGAGCTCATGGTTTGACATGTGCTGAAGAACTTGGGCGGCAACTGCTCTTTCCAGGATTTTATTGAGGAAAGGAAGGTAAGGAAGGGAATGTACCCTGAACATCTCAGGCCTTGTGCTCATATAAACTCTGCTGTAGTTATAAATGTACCCTGAACATCTCAGGCATTGTGCTCATATAAACTCTGCTGTAGTTATAAATGTACCCTGAACATCTCAGGCCTTGTGCTCATATAAACATTGCTGTAGTTATAAATGTACCCTGAACATCTCAGGCCTTGTGCTCATATAAACATTGCTGTAGTTATAAATGTACCCTGAACATCTCAGGCCTTGTGCTCATATAA
This sequence comes from Synaphobranchus kaupii, assembly GCA_029718625.1. Classification (NCBI taxonomy): domain Eukaryota; kingdom Metazoa; phylum Chordata; class Actinopteri; order Anguilliformes; family Synaphobranchidae; genus Synaphobranchus; species Synaphobranchus kaupii. The sequence continues at coordinate 101,389,996 of CM056380.1, forward strand.
ACTCTGCTGTAGTTATAAATGTACCCTGAACATCTCAGGCCTTGTGCTCATATAAACTCTGCTGTAGTTATAAATGTACCCTGAACATCTCAGGCCTTGTGCTCATATAAACTCTGCTGTAGTTATAAATGTACCCTGAACATCTCAGGCCTTGTGCTCATATAAACATTGCTGTAGTTATAAATGTACCCTGAACATCTCAGGCCTTGTGCTCATATAAACTCTGCTGTAGTTATAAATGTACCCTGAACATCTCAGGCCTTGTGCTCATATAAACATTGCTGTAGTTATAAATGTACCCTGAACATCTCAGGCCTTGTGCTCATATAAACTCTGCTGTAGTTATAAATGTACCCTGAACATCTCAGGCCTTGTGCTCATATAAACATTACATTACATTGCAGGCATTTAGCAGACGCTCTTATCCAGAGCGACATACACAACGCTTTTTAATAATTTTTTACATATTATCCATTTATACAGCTGGATATATACTGAAGCGATTCAGGTTAAGTACCTTGCTCAAGGGTACAACGACAGTGTCCTACCTGGGAATCGAACCTGCAACCTTTCGGTTACAAGGCCAGTTCCTTAATCATTATACTACACTGCCACCATAAACTCAGCTGTAGTTAAATATACACTGAACATCTCAGGGTGAGTAGGAACACAGCTTATCCTGAATTATCCTAACTGAATTCCTTCCCCTGAACTGGTAATGGTTAAAGTGTAATATACGCAGTGAGATACCTTTGTCTCCTAATCCAGGTGCAAGGATGCAAATATACTAGAGGATGAGGGTGGGGGGTGGTGATGGAACAGTAACGACCATTTTTAAATGTTTCACTTTTATTTTCATCAACACAAAGTGTGAAAGGCATCATAAGGCCACTGAGGCCGTGGAAAAATAAAGCTGTGTTTTAACGCACCGCTGTTTCCAGACCCGAGGCTGGTACACAGCCGGAAAAAATAAAGCTGTGTTTTAACGCACCGCTGTTTCCAGACCCGATGCTGGTACACAGCCGGAAAAATAAAGCTGTGTTTTAACGCACCGCTGTTTCCAGACCCGGTGCTGGTACACAGCCGGAAAAATAAAGCTGTTTTTTAACACCACCGCTGTTTCCAGACCTGGTGCTTCTCTTTAGAAGCTTGGAAATGCGTGAGGAGTCTTAATGACCAATAATGACCATCATTATAAAAATAGAGCTTTCTACATTTAAAAAAAACTAATTGTATATAAAAAATAAATTCTTTAATTGTTAATTTTTAAAAAATAAAAAATGTGAATTTTTACAAATGGTGGGTGAAGAGACCTTATTCTCTGGGTGCAATTGTGTCCATTTGTGTGTGTGTGTGAGTGTGTGTGTGTGTGTGTGTGTGTGAGTGTGCATATGTGTGTGCACACACAGAAAGAATGCAGTGCATTATAATTCTCCCACCCAAAAAAATGAAAGATGGAAAGTGAGGATAAATGCACTTTTTGTCCTTGTGCGAGTGAGAAGGAGGAGATCTTTCACCGTTCCACCTTATGGCACCTTCGGCGGGAGTCCATGATGTATGGCCACAGGTATTCACGCCTCGCTGGGTAATTAACAAACGAGGTGTCGGCTAACGAAGCCAGGGCTTGATAGGGGATGCATCGTTCTGAGGGTCCCCCATGGCCCCGCCCACCAGAGGGGCTGGTTAGTGCCGTTTGATGGATGGACTGCGCTTCGATCCGAGCAGGTGGATCTCTGGTGCGCACACACACACACACACACACACACACACCCTGCTCTGAACCCCCTAGCCAGATGTATCCAGCTGCATGGTTGAGCGATAGACGTGCCGGGGGGGTAATTACCCCTCAGACAGACGGCTCTGTCAGTCCCGATACCCCCCCCCCCCCCCCCACCCCCCCCGCTGAGGCTGACGGATGAGAGATTCCCTCCTGTTTTGGGAAGAGTTCCAGGAACGCCGTCCGCCGCACCGCGCACTTCAACCGCCAGAGTTAACGAGAGGTCGACAGGATTAATATCCCAAACCGGACTTTTTTGGGGAGTTGTGGGGAGGAGAGTTGAAATGTCTTCTGAAGGTTTGGCACTGGCTTGCTCTTGGGCACCTGGGGCCAGGTACGCCTGTAAAGTGTTTTTGAAACATTGGTTCTACGTGAAAGGTGCTATACTAATAAAAGTTTTTATAGTTTTTGGGATGTGAGCAGGTCAGGCGGATCCAAACCCAAGCCAAAACCAGAACCTCCTTCCACTTGACAGGGGATTTAAAGATTCTTGCATCGTGGGACAGAGACAAAACACTAATCTACCCCTTCTACCCCTCTACCCCTGACCAATACCCTCTCCTGCTTCCGATTGATTGACAGGTGTATTTGGAGTGGCTCCGCCCACGTGTGCAGGATTAATACACTGAGACGTCGGGCGTGCCAGGCTGGCAGTAAACAGCAGTGAGCTCTCTCTCTCTCTCTCTCTCTCTCTCTCTCTCTCTCTCTTTATTATTCACACACACATGCTGCCCTATCACTGTCAACAACTGGATCCCAAATGCGTTTCGATGAGGTGCTCGCCCTCCCCAAGGGCTGCTGTAGCCACTGTATACCACAAAGGAGCGCCCCCACTTTACCACAAAGGAGCACCCCCACTTTGCCACAAAGGAGCGCCCCCACTTTGCCAGACTCACCTCCGGTAGCCACCAAATGCGTTCTGCCAGCGCCATGGCAACATCCTCTGTTTCCACAGCATCAAAACAACCCTTGTTTTGTGTTGAGGTGGGTCACTTATAGCCGAGTGTGCATTCTCATCGCATTGTTGAGGTTGAGGGTGAGGGGTGGGGGGCGGCATGCATTGTTTGCATTAATTGGACGTTTAATTAGTTTGAAATTCCTTTACTTCTTAATGTAGTTCTGTGGGAAGAACTCGGGGGAAAATAGCTGGGTAAGGATAAAAACATTTTTTATTTTTCTTTCTGGAAGGAAGGGGGAGGGGGTAAGCTAAATAATCCTCAGGAATAAATGAACAAATACAAACATATGTAAACAACATTAATCTATTTTAGACAATGCATCAAAGGGGGGGGGGGGGGGACCCGAACAAGGACAGATATCCAATCTACACGGTAACAGAGCGAGTTGCTTAGTCAATGAAAGACTTTTGGAATAAATGAATGTATGAATTTCCCCGCGGACTATTTTCATCAGAAAATGCTATCATTTTCCATTTCTGTTTAATGAATCATGTGAATTATAGTAGTATTACAAATGGCAGTCTTTGCAGGCTATTAGTTTATTTCTTTAGGGGCCTAATCGAGGACATGCTTCATTTAGGCCATCAGTTGTCCTCGAGCAATGCGGGAATGAAATGCATTATTTCTAACAGCTGCTATTTCAAACCATCTTATCGCGAGCGCGCTGATATAATACAGCGGGGGGAAGTTATCATTCCGACCACAAATGCTTCAGCCTGCTCCATTTCTCTCTGATGTAATTCTCCTCCTGAAGAAGGTCCCACTCTCTCTGCCTCTAACATGGATGTTTCTTTACATTTAAACACAGAGCGCTGTACGCATCTCTAAAGGCCTCTCGAACGCAATGTGAGAAAAGAGAACATCTTTTTAATTTAACACCTGATATCAAATCAGACCTAACAAACATTACCTAACTAAATTCAGCCCTGTATTCCTGGAATTATATTAGTCCAGACGGTCTATCACATTAGACTATATTCATCGGTTAAATTGGTTGGATCTCACTTGGATCTCATCATCTCGCCAAATGCTTGTAGATTTCAGTTAGTCGGGCGCAAGGATTTGTACTCTTTTGCTTGTATCTGCGGGTTGTTTTGGTTTGGTATTCACACCCCCGGACCATGCAGCTGAAAAGGTTGGGGTCTGCAGTTATACCCTGCTAGGCCCAGAGAAATCTTTCGTTTGAATTGAGAGGCCTGTTTTTGACGGTGCTGTGAGCGCCAGCTTTGCCTGAAGCCATTATGTGGAGTAAAGTGGAGTGTTGCTGCAGTACATTACAACCGGAGGTGCTTTTGTTTGCGGCTTGAAATCTCACAATCACTACGACGAAGGAAGCAGAGCTGTGTGTTGTTTTAGGGAACATGGACCTGATATCGAACGGATGGAGCAATTAGGCGAACAGGAAATGAAGAAGACAAGGGCAGCTTCACTTTGTTAAAAAAAAATGTTATTGAGAACTGCAGAAAAAAGGTAAAATATGGTGGTTACAACATACAAACTTAGAAATTGATGTCACTAAAGAAAATAAATTGCCCTCCATGTCCTTTTGAAAAGGGTCCATTTTGTGTCTTCACCCCATCTCCACTAACAATTGGAACAATTTAGGGACGTATTGATGTTCTGTTGCAAACGGTTTGTCATGGGGCTATCAGGTTTACACATCGAACAAAACAAAATGTAAGAATTATTGCTCTACCTTTCAGCACTGGGCTGGTGGGAAAAGTCAACATTTTTCATACTGAAGTATTTGCACCACACGAGCCCACTCAATCAGTTTCTGTAAGAGAGGCATCCATATGAGCCCTGCTACCCCCCCCCCCCCCCCCTAATAGATAGATATAGCTATCTATTAATAACACCATTTCAAATTCTGTGTTTATTCATGATAATAAGCTAATGATTGGCTGCTATGGCTTGTGTTTTGAGTATTAATTCTGAAACTCGATGGCTATGTGTGTACTTTTAGACAGCATTAATCCCAGTACATAGTAGCCTTTAAATTAATCAGTCAAACTGAATGATTGGACACACTAGAATTGTAAACCAGCCCTGCCGACCTTGTGATGGTCTCTATTTGTTCTGCAAGGTTCAAATAAGGATAAAACTGCGTAAAGAAAAGCTTAAGCCTGCTCGTGAAAAGTGTTTATCTTCTCTTTTATTTTTCAGATCTTTGCAATCTGTCATTTCATTCCAGCAGATATTTTTTTCCCTCTTTCATAATTACTTCATGGTTCCTTTTGAAGATAAGAAGAGCGGCGCTGTTCTTTTAATGTGGCTCTTCAGTGGCTTTTCCTTTGTGTTGCCTGATTTGTGTTACTCGGTTTTTGTCCTTGTTGATTATTTCTGAAACAGCTGCGGGAAGGTCAGCTTAAAGGGCGTAAAATATCTGAAGGACTTCTGTCATAGCGTGATATAGATAGTGCGTTTTTTATTGTTGAATATACTCACCTTCAAAATGGATGAGATACTGTATGCTTTTCAACATCCAACCTGAAGGTCAACGTTTTCCTAATGTTGTCCCCTTTGGAAAGAGTATTACATTTTTGCAAATGTATATGTTATGCAACACACGCACGCGAACACGCACACACACACACACACACGCACGCACGCACGCACGCACGCACGCACGCACGCACGCACGCACACAGCACACACACACACATTTGCTGCATTCTGGGGTATTAAAAACATGCCACAAAAAAAGCCTTCAGACAATTATGGTTAAGAACCAGAAATCATGACATTTAGGCCACAGTGATAAAAGTAATCCTAAATAAAATTTTGTCTAAACAGACAATAAAAAAGGACTACAAAAACTTGTACTTATGAAAATAACCTCCAAAAGAAAATAAATATTAAAAGTTAAAGTGACATATTAATCTCTCACTTCAAGTCTTGGTTCATTACGTTTGTTTTTACTTCACGGTTTGGTGCATTTTCAGTAAAGCAGAACATTTTTTTAATGCTAAATATAAAATTCCTTTTAATTTATTATGAAAATGTAAACAGTGGCTAAGTAGCATTCATTTCTTTCTGAACAAAATAAGGCACATTAACACCAAGTGATCTGGGAGGAGAACTTTTGAGAAGTTTTGAATTTCAGTTAAAAAAAATAATAATAACTTGAAGGGTTTCTTCTCCTGACTTATTTTTCCATAGAGTTCAATAGGAAAAGGCTCATTTGATACCTCAGACCCTTGATTACTTACAGCCACTCAGCCACCCATGGATTCCATACTATTCCTGTGTAATTTACAGCTTAATAGTCCCACCCCCCAATTCCCATAGAGATCCATTCAAATGCAGAGAGGTTATAGTATCGCTTGTAAGAGTACCAGAAAATACGATATCAAGAGTCTTTTGATGTTGTTGGGTCACAGACATCAGGAAGTCATGGCATGCAAAGGATATGCAACCAAATATTTTAAATTATTACTTTATTCTATATATGAATGCAGGGGTGCCAATAATTGTGGCACACGTGGTTTTGTTAAAAATAATTATTTCTTGATGAGGGATTTTTTTTTCTCATAATACATTTACTTCAATTAAAGGTTGGATTTTTCTCATTTTTTCAGTGTGAGATTAAGCTAATTCACCAAACGATGAATTTTGTATAACCCTCTTTACTCATCTTTATCAGGGGTGCCAATAATAGTGGAGGGCACTGTATATTGCAGTATGTTCCATTTGTGGAAGGGGCTGTGTGCAGTGGGTGTGGGATAATGAAGCTGAAATGTGCCTCTGTCATGTTATATGGGCCCAGAGGAACACAGAGATCAGCGAGGCTGAGTGTTCCTAGTCACCGCCTATTATGGGAATGTTACCATAGAGATATCTGTAATGAGACTGGAGCATATCTATAATGAAATTGAACCATTTTTTTCCCCTTCATTCATAGCGGGTGCGGTGGGAAAGGGGATTTGGGGGTGCAGGGAGATGTGGAGTGAAAATGGGAAATGGGGAGAATGAGTTTTATGGGCTTACGGCTTTAATACGGCTCTCTTGCCAAAATAAAATCAAATAAAAATACTGCACGGTACAGCAAGGGCTCTAAACAGGACTGTTAACTGACAGGCTAAATGTGATCTGTGGTGATACTGGGAGTCATTCAAGATCATTCTCAATATTCTCAATGACTGCAGATAGATTTTTACACTCTCTCTCTCTCTCTCTCTCTCTCTCTCTCTCTCTCTCTGAACCATCATTCACACGCATGTGCACATCTGTGTGTGCCCCGTGTTCTCACACTGCAGAACACGCAAATACACACGCAAACACGGACAAAAGTCTCCTGGGCCTGGGTTCAATCAACTTCTCTCTAAACTAATTTCAAGTATCAATAGTTCAGAAATTTCAGCACTAAACTGTTTACTAAAAGAGAAATAGTGAAACGCTGTAATTTACTCGTGAGTCAACATTTAGCGCCCGAGCCTCATTGTTTTCTCCTTGTTTCACAAAACAGCTCTCCTCCCCCTCTCTACCACTCTTTTTCTCTCTACTCCTCTCTCCCCCTCTCTTTATCTCTCTCTTTCTTTGTCTCTTCTCTCTCTCTTTTTCCCTCTCACTCTTTTCAACAGCCATTGTAATTGTGGCAGTGTGTAATTGTGTGTTTTTTTAATTTTTTTTAATTATTTGACAGGGAAATGATGACGGACCTGGGGAAAGATTTGGCAAAGCACAGCCCCGATGCTCTTTCCACAGAGATCTGGGGGCTTAACCTCTTTTATTATCTTCCCTGTTAAAACGGAGCAGAAGTTTCCCAGACTAGGATCCATTTATGAGCTTCCGGGGACACTCGGAGAAGAAACGGGAACAATGTCCGTGTTTCAGTCTGCTAATATATGTACATATTTCTACACTTCATAAATGTAATATTTTACACTTTCAGATAAACAAGGTTTATTTTATTTCATATTCAGAGAGAAATGTTCAGTGACCGATAGGGATTGCATGTAGTTTATCAGAGTAAGAGCTCTGTGTTTTATCTGTATTATAATAGAGAATAGAGACAGAGCTCTTACTCTGATAAACTACATGCAATTGTGCATGCATACATGCTGTTGTGCATGCATACATGCTGTTGTGCATGCATACATGCTGTTGTGCATGCATACATGCTGTTGTACATGCATACATGCTGTTGTGTGAATCAGGCAGAGATGCAGTGTTGTGTAAATATAAAGGTTTTCTGTACCCTAATGACTGGAATGCACACACTGCAAAAACCAAGAAATATCATCTCAACAGAACTTATTTCAAAATAAGTTTAAATATAAATAAGACAAACATATTGCCAATGAGGTGAGACCGTTTGACCCATTTCAAGATTTGCCAATGGGGTAAGACAATTGCACAATTTCTGTCTCATTGCAAGACTAAAACACTTGTTAAGACATGCTTCTTTTTTTGCAGTGACGGGCCTGTCATAACCTGGGTTTAATGTTAATAAAAACAGTTTTTTATGCACTTTTCAGTCATGGGGGTGCCAAAAAAAGAGAGACTGGGGAGAGGGATTGTGTTGTGGATTGGGGGCGAGATTACGATCGCGGATCGGGGTGTAAGAGGGGTCAGGGGGATTGGGGGATGCAATAAAATAGATTATTGACTTATTAATAGACTTATCCTCAGTGAATAACTGTGCAAGGATGGCCACTATGAATGAAAACAATGTCTTTAACACTCTCATTCTGAAGACTTCATGTAGTATTGATAATTCTCTCTAAACTTTGCCGGAAGTTGTTTCGTATTGTTGCCATTGATTTGTCGTTAATTCTATTATTTCTCAGAAAATTCTGTTAATTTAATGCGGGAGAAACAGGGACACTGACTTCACGAGAATACCTGTGTAGAAATCTAGGCGATGAGGACGGTGGATGAAGTAAAAAAAAATATATATATATATATATCCATGTGAACGAACCGGGAGGCTCTAGCTACCGTCCACTCTCCACTGTTTATGTTATCGGCATGGCAACCGTGTACACCATCCAAGACAGGCATATTCACATGCGCAGTATGATGAAGGCAAATATATTGTCTTGTATTAAATTGTATTTGCATATTTTATGTGGTTGTACTATATGTTACTATATTATATTTTAAATTAGATAAAAATGTTAGAAAAAAAAAAATGTTGCCTCAAATCACAGCAGCTCCAGAAATACCCACGGTTTAAATGATGAGTCGCTTGTTATTTTTTTTCCGTATTGGCGGCACGGACGTTCGGTCGCTGCTCCCAGGCCGAGAGCGTTACCGTCGGCTCCACATTCCCGCTGAGACGCAGACGCGACCGTCGCGGGTGACCAGACGCGAGTGTCGGTTTGCCGTTCGGTCAACGTCCTCGTTCTGCTCCGGGGTTCCCCCGCTCCTAAAGAGAGGCAGAGAGAGACAGATGACAGACAGGTGGCGAGGTCTCGGCTAAGTTAACAGGTGCTGAGATGGCCGTTGACGTATTCGTGTTCGCCCGCCAAGTCGGCGCGTCCATCTTAGCTTACCTCAGACCTCATCACCTGGCACCTGCTTCACACTCGGCAGTCAGAGAAAATTTTATTACAAATGCCTCTCTTTCTCTCTCTCTCTCTTTCTCTCCCTCTCTTCCTCTCTTCCTCCAACATCTCTCACTGTTTTTTTTTTCCCCACCTTGAATTATTAGCATTTTTAAAAATGCATTTATTTATTATTTTGTAGATTCCCTTTAAAACATGCTAATGTTGAAGCCTTATGAATATGGTGCTATAAGAGCTGACCATCTGTTTTGCCTGAGGGGAGGGGGGGGGGGGGTTTGATTGACTTGTGGGGTGGATTTTTTTGAGAAAAAAAAAAGTGCCCCCCCTTTGTGTCTCTTCTCCCCTGCTCGAGTATATTTCCATTTCAAAACGTGGAGCTTGTAACAATTTAGGGGTGTTTGGAAGTTGCTGATACCACCTTTTCCTGACAATCTACTGCTATATCTGCTGAGAGAGAGAGGTAGTGAGGACGGGAGAGAGAGAGAAAGAGAGAGAGAGGGAAGGTGGGACAGAGAGAGGGGAGAGAGAGAGACTGAGGAGTCTATTTCAGTGGCGTTTTGGGGGCTTTCGTTCAGTCAAAGAGATGTAATTTAATTGATTCCAAGCATCAGAGTAGCTTCCCCATGGTCTCTCTATCCAGGCAGTGACTTATTAGCATTTAAATGGGAACAGATGTGGCATGTGTGCCTAAGTAATACTCAAGGTAATATTTCAAATGTTTGGTGAGCGATGAGTGTTGGGTGCGTGTCATTTCCTGTTGCTCTAAGAGACTCTTCCCTACACACAGGGCAGACAGACTTGTGCCTGCTGACCCATAATGCAATGGGTGTAATTTTGTTTTTACACGGCGTCTCGCGACCCATCACCCACCAGTGGATCCCAGCCCCTGGATTTAGGAACCGCTGGATGACATGTAATGTAGTGACATCACTGGATGACATCACACATTGTCTCCATCCAAAACGGTGGATACTAGAGCTGCTAGCACCAGGTGTCTTTAGTGCTGTTTGTGATATGGAGACCAGAGAATTACAGGGTTCTATGTGCCAGTTATTCAGATACACTGCCGATGACTAAAGGCACAATCATAGCATGACTCAAAGTGTGTCCTATTCTCCGCCCTCCTTCCCCAGAGAGTCCCGTCCTCACGCCTCGCTGTAAGCCATGAAGACGGTGGATATGAGCTGCAGACGTTGGGCCCTGTTTCCCTGCACGCGGGCGGCGTTATGGGTGGATGTCACACTCGGCGACGGTAGAGATTTGCAGCGGTTTAATTTCAGGCTGTCAGCCCCTCGCCGGGTAAATTATATTGAGCTCTGACAACACAATTAAGTGGACATGCTCCATGCCCGTCAGCGTCATCACCTCCCGCCTCCCACTGCTGTCCGTCAGCCCGTCAGGCTGAAAACAAAGCCTTGTTTTTCTTTTATTTGAATTTGCATGCAAATGGAGGTGTGTTTATTCAGTTATGAATCTGTGTGTGTGTCTGTGTGAGTGTGTGTTTATCTGTGTGCATGTGTGTTTATGTATGTGTGTGTGTGTGTGTGTGTGTGTGTGTGTGTGTGTGTATGTGTGTGTCTTTATGTATGTGCGTGTCTGTGTGTGTGTCTTTATGTATATGTGTGTGTGTGTGTGTGTGTGTGTTTATGTATGTGTGTGTGTGTGTGTGTGTGTGTGTGTGTGTGTACACGTGTGTGTTTATGTATGTGTGTGTGTGTGTGTGTGTGTGTGTGTGTGTGTGTGTGTGTGTGTGTGTGTGTGTGTGTGTGTGTGTGTGTGTGTGTGTGTGTGTGTGTGTGTGAGTGTGTGTGTGTCTTTCTGCTGGTTTGTTTAGTCTCTCACTCCTTTGCATGTGCGTTGACATTCATTCACCGAAACTGTGAATTTATGCAGATTCAACCCATTTGACTTGAAATTCCCCCTCTGTTAATGAGGAAGAGGATTGTTAAATTAGTCGTTTCTGGACCCAACTTTGTTTGTGAGTTAGGGATTCTCAGGCCAATAGGGACTAGACTGGCCTGTTTTAATAGAGCCTTGCCATCCAAACTGGTGATGGCGGTCTGGTCAGGGGAGGAAAGGCTGGAGAGTGTTGATTAGCACTGATACGCGTGATTATCGCAGCAGATTTGCGCATGCTAACAGGCTATGTACCTGCTGTTTGCTATGGCCTGGTAGACTCTTCCCTCAGCGCTAATCCCATGAGCATAAGTAATAAATGGGTTTGGTGTGGTGTGGAAGAAAGCAATGTGAGAGTTTGGGAAGGCGTTTGTGTACACATAGGACCTGCCGTCCCTGCGTGCCTCTGTAACTGGGAGAGCTATAAATTTGGCACGTGGGGGAAACGGGCGAGTATTTTAGCTCCAAACCCGACTAAGACAAATAGCCTGCGATGGACATACGGACGTAAATGAAATCAGGCAGTTTTTGCCCTGCTCACTTTAAGCAAGACAGAATACGTCTGGTAATTTCATCCACATCAAATTACCCTACTCAAGTTGTACAGCTCATCATCTCTGCAGAGAATGTTTCTATTGCCGGGACACGGCGATAATAAACTTCAAATTGCTCTCTTGTTTTTGGCGTAGATCAACCCCTCGCCTGTTTGAATAGGAATAGATTGCAGTGTGATTATTTCAATAATACATGAGGAAACTAATGAACATATTCAGAATGTGGCACATAACCCAAGTGCGCGCGGGCGAGATGTTGATTAAAGCAGGTCTATTTGGCATTTGGGTAATGAACAAACACTGTGGAGAAATCGTACCATTAACCTTTAGCGGGCGTCCAAACGGCTCTGTTTTAATTCCTTTTCACCATGGCGGAGTTGAGAAGGGTGTCAGTTTCTCTCTGGTGCGTACTCTACATTAGCTGGGGAGAAGAAAGGCGATGGTCTTTTTCACCCTTCGAACGAATGTGTCACGTATCTCCACTCGAGCCGCCTTTGTGCTCCACAAAGACGCTTTCTAACGAACGTTTCTTTCATTATTTTCAGTAGCTTATTCAGCCAGGTTTTTTTAATTTATTTATCAATTTTTCAGGGTTAAATGACAAAACAGAATACAGACATAACAAACTGCAAGAGAGAGAAGCATAAACACACACACACACACACACACACACACACACACACACACACACACACACACTTCAGTACCAGGGACAGCTCCTCCTCTGCTGCTGTAACTTATCTGGCTCTTTCTAATCGGCTCCTTTTAAGATGCATTAACACTTTCTCATCTCTCTATCTCTCTCTCTCTCATCTCTCTATCTCTCTCTCTCTCATCTCTCTATCTCTCTCTCATCTGTCTATCTCTCACTCTCTTTATCTCTCTCACTCTATCTTTAGCTCTCTATCTTTGTATATCTTTCTTATTTTTAGCTACTTTTTTAGCGTTGTAGCACTTCATAACCCATACATACGTAAGTACGTACATAGGTACGCACGTACGTACGTATGTACATACAGTACCATAACACACACACACACACACACACACATACATACATACATACATATCATGCACACATATTTAGTACATGCATAGATGCATACTCTCTCATACATATTTTGCCATAATGTCCATAATTCAGGGCTTTCTGTGCTTTTTATGCATAGATAATACTAATAATAATAATAATAATAATAATAATACATTAATAAGAATAACAACAGTACAAGAAGAAGAGAGGAAGACGAAGGGTACATTGTGCACTATTATGTTATATTTGTTGGCAGCACCATGTTGTCTGTGGAAAGCTCACAGAGAGGAGGATTGTGTCGTCCTCCTGTAGTCTGAGATCAGTGATGCTGATCCTGGCCGGGTTATCAGCGCCATGCAGGCTGCACACCTCCCTGACCTGGGACCAGCACCGGGTCGGCGGGACAAAGGGTTCACGGGTTCCAATCTTAGCCGAGACACAGCCGCCATTCCCCTCCTGCTAGCTCCACCACGGGGACAAATAACGAACGTCGGGAAGGGGGAATAATGATAATAAAGTGTGAGTGCTGTGAGGCGACCTAAATGACAGCAGTCGCTGAGCGAGGACGGGGCACGCTCGGAAGGCCTGGGCGTCAGAGCGGCAGGGAGACAGAGCAACAGAGCGGAGCGGACAAATCTGTACGTGTCAGGAGGAGAGGAGGAGGATGGCACAGAACCCCAGGGGTGCGTCCCAATACACAAAATATACACCCTCCTTTCCTCCACTACCACCTCCTCTCCTCCGTGCCCTGGAAACCCATCTTTGTGTAATCTAATGTTGCTGATTACATGTTAATTGCATATTAATTGTAATATATTAATTAAGGTCTTGACACAAACCGTAATGTCAGGTACATTGTATAATGCACATGCAAATACTTGTACTTGAAACATTTTGCATTCTTTCGGGTAGAAGATGAGTGGAGGAGACGAGTAGAGGAAAGGAGGTGAGGAGTGAAGAATATTGGCACGCACGCCAGCTGTGTCTCCCGCACACACAGAGCATGTGGAGGGAAAGAGCACACAGAGACGTTCCCCTCTCTGTTCAGTTTGTTAAAATAGCGGCGTCAGAGTTTGTGACTTTGACAGGCTTTTCTGTGACTCGTCGTGTCGCGACGCGTACAGAAGGCGTTTCGCAGTCGGCTCCGAGGCAACGACGCTCGGATGAGCGTTCTGTTCATACGCTCTTACCCACCTGGAGAGCGACAGGAAGGAGACGGTTAAAACAGCTGAGCCAAAATGGAGCCCAACATGAACACTGCGTGCGCATATCTACATAACCCTCGTAAGGACAAAAACCTCTCTGGGAATATTATATACTCAGACCTGACGTCTATGAACAATTTGTGCACAGCACAAACACATTTTAGAGAGGTTTGTTTTGTTCTCAATCTCTTACCTTCTCTGACACTGCCTCTGTGTTCTGCAGTGGATATGTATGTATATTGGGGAAGAGGTTCCCTTTTAAAATCAGTGCAGTCCAAAGCTTTTTAACCTAGATATCCCCCCTTCCCCCGCACATGTCTCAACTTACTACTTCAGGTGATAAATTAGGGACACCTGAAGTATTACAGTCTGAGAGAATCGTTTGTCTTAATTATACCAGGGGGAACATTAACATTTATGAACTCAGAGTGCTTCTGCTAGGGCCTTGAAGGAAGATGTGTTTGGGTAACGCGTGTGTGTGGGGGTAATGTGCTGGGATTTGTGGTAATGCACTGGGATCTGTGGTAATGCGCTGGGATCTGTGGTAATGCACTGGGATCTGTGGTAACGCGCTGGGATCTGTGGTAACGCGCTGGGATCTGTGGTAACGCGCTGGGATCTGTGGTAATGCGCTGGGATCTGTGGTAACACGCTGGGATCTGTGGTAACGCGCTGGGATCTGTGGTAACGCACTGGGATCTGTGGTAACGCGCTGGGATCTGTGGTAATGCGCTGGGATCTGTGGTAACGTGCTGGGATCTGTGGTAACGCGCTGGGATCTGTGGTAACACGCTGGGATCTGTGGTAACGCGCTGGGATCTGTGGTAACGCACTGGGACCTGTGGTACCTCAGGCATTGCAGTGCGCTTCCGTTACTCCGACTGAAAACGGCACAAGATGGGTAAAGTAGTGGCCTAGACTCAGCCAGCCTGTGCCAACTGCTCCATCTAGCTTTGAGAGAATTTAAATACATCCTGTCATCCTCCTTCTTCTATCCTCTATCTCTCTCTCTCTCTCTCTCTCTACTCTCTCTCTCTTTCTCTCTCCCTCTCTCTCTCTCTCTCTCTCCCTCAAACCCCCCCCCCCACCCCCTCCCTCCCTCCACGGGTATCTCTTTGGTGTTTAGTCGTCTCATTCGGCAGTAAAGTGAACTCAGGAATAATCCTCCTCCTTATTTTTTGGTCTGGTTTTTGGCCTCTGTTGCGTGATTGGTCCTGGTACTTAGTTACTGCTGACACCAAGGCCAGGCCGGGCCGGGCCAGAGAGGCCGTGTAATTTGAGCGTTGTTTGCGGCGAGTGCGTCAGCAAAACGCCTCTTTCGTTCCCGCGAGGCTGATGGATCTTCGCTTGTTATGTGTCTTCAACCGAAAGCACCCCAGATCTGTCCCCCTCTCCCTCTAAGGTGTGCTTTTCATTCAAGTGTTCGCGAGAGCGCTAGTGACCGCCAGCGAAGCATCAGCAGCGTACGGACGCTTTTTGTGCTGCGCAGATTCTTTTAACCGAACACGACCGTTAGATGCAATATCGCGCGCGCTGATAGCTGGCTGCAATGCGCCAATA
Organism: Synaphobranchus kaupii; assembly: GCA_029718625.1. NCBI lineage: Eukaryota > Metazoa > Chordata > Actinopteri > Anguilliformes > Synaphobranchidae > Synaphobranchus > Synaphobranchus kaupii. The sequence goes on from CM056380.1 coordinate 101,405,492, forward strand.
CATCCTGTTGAGTGCATCAGGAAGTGATGTCATAGTTGTGACCGCTGTTGCCCCTTAGTGTTGATGGAGGATTTTGGCAAGGGTCACACAGTTCTTTTTTCTCTGGGAGGGTGGGCAGTGTCGTATAATGTTAAAGGAACTAGGATGGTTGCAGGTTCGATTCCCAGGTAGGACACTGCCATTGTATCCTTGAGCAAGACACTTAAATTGCTTTAGTATCTATCCGGCTGTATAAATGGAAACTATATGTAAAAAAAATCTAAAATAAAAAGTAGCATAAGTCGTGGATTTTCTAAATGCCTGTAAAATGTAAAAATAACATCACACAACATCTCCAAGTAGCCTTGGTGGAGAATCGTAAGTGTATCAGAGAAATATGAAGGGCCCAATCTGGTGGAATGTTTGCTGTAATGATGACCCCTGTGATGCACACAGATTGGCTGGGCTGGGCATATACATACCTGAACTGTGCTAGGATAAGGAGTTGGTGTCCCTCAGAGGTCAAAGTTCAAACCAGGTGGGGTTCTGCCATTGTACATTTCACAAAATGTACATACCTTCAATAGCATCGGGTGTGTTAATGGTGAGTATTAAAAAAATTGGTAAACTGTGTAAATCAGTGTGGATAAGAGAGTGAGCTTCAGTGAATAAATGTGAGGGTAAAAGATGGCCTTACATGCGCCAGTCCTGCACGGCTGTAGGGGGGAGGGGGGGGGGGGGGTAAGTTAATGTTGTGAAACCTCTCCTTGGAGGAGCAAGTTAGGACACACACTTTTGTTTCGTTAAAAAAAAGAAAGAAAAGAGACAGAGAGGGGGACAGATAGAGGGGGAGAGAGAGAGGTGCTGGAGGGTCGCAGGGTATGCTGGGTTCCGTTGTCACTCACTACTTAATTGATCAATTAAAGCAGCCGATAACACAGTTAATTCACCACACCTGGTTTCTTGGGTCTGAATTGGTTGCCGATATTAAGGCAAAAACAAAAGCATACCCTGCGGCCCTCCAGGACCAGGGTTCAGAAACACTGGTCTAGATGATATTGCTCTGTCAGTTTGTGCTAAGCCTGAGGGGACTGTTACTGGGTGGCGGTTTCCTTGTGCGTTTCCTGGTGAACCCCAGTGCCCCGATGCCCTCGGACAGGTCTCCCTGGCCCCGCCCTCTCCCTGGCCCTGCCCTCTCCTCCCCGTGGCCCCGCCCTCTCCTTCCTGAGGGACCGCGGCTCCCCGTGGCTCCTGTTTTCTTTCTCTGACAGGAAGCCTCGAGAGCTGTAGGCAGAGAGAGAAAGAAAGAGAGAGAGGGGAAGAGTGGAGAGGAGAGATGCTCTGCTCTTAATCTTAATGAAAAATGAGCCTGGCTCCCAGCGCAGTACTTTGGCTGAGATCCACTAAGAAGCTGTTTCATCCTTTAGTGCAGCCGACTGCTCTGGACACACAGGCAGAGCTTCGCAGTCACACACAGAGCTGCACAGTCACACACAGAGCTGCACAGTCACACACAGAGCTGCTCAGTCACACACAGAGCTGCACAGTCACACACAGTCACACCCAGAGCTGCACAGTCACACACAGAGCTGCTCAGTCACACACAGTCACACACAGAGCTGCTCAGTCACACACAGAGCTGCACAGTCACACTCAGAGCTGCACAGTCACACACAGTCACACCCAGAGCTGCACAGTCACACACAGAGCTGCACAGTCACACACAGAGCTGCCCAGTCACACACAGTCACACTGAGACTAGCACAGAACTCTCTCACACGCAGTGAAAAATGTAAATTAGCCCTGGTTAAGCGCACAAATGAACGTTAAAAAATATTATTTTTTTGTATTGTTTTAAAGCTCATATTCTGTTTCTTTTTGACCATCCTGAGAAAGTACATTCTGCTACCTCTCTCCATGGAAACCCTGTGTGTTCAAATGAGGGGATGATTTAAATATTTATGTCCCTCCCCTTTATATTTTAAAAGAACAAAGGGCTGAAATGAGCCTCAAATCATCGTCAAATGAGCTGTAATCTGGAGCCGGGTGGCCGCTTTGCACAAAAACAGCAACCCTATAACACTTCCCCACATAGCAACAGCACGTCCATGTAAATGTAGCAAATACAGGAAAATAAAGAGTGACCACGAGAAATATTTTTAACTGCTTGTGACTGTCATGGGCAGGTTACATTTTGACGATGTATGATCGCTGACATTGGCGATTATCACATTTGATCATACAAACCAAAAGGTCGCAATAACTTTCGGTTTATACTAGAGCGACGGTTGGATTTGTCATCGACGCGATCATAGTTGTGCCTGTCGCTGAGACTTAAATTGCATTGAACTTTGACCCCGTCGCTAGCTCAGTTGTCATGACAACATCATAGAACATTCTCATCTCCTGTAAATAAATGAGCTTTAGGGTTAAGTGCAAATGACTCCACTTTGGCCATGCGCTCTGTTTGTGTGTTCATACGAGCGGCAGTGTTCAACATCAAAGAGGAGCGATGGTGGAATGCTGGTGAAAATGTAGCGATATCCATCGGACAATCATACATCGCTGTACGGTATACTGGCCTTTAGCAATTCACTTAGACAGGGCACACTGGTGTGTTGTCAGGTGAGGTCAGGTGTGCTGTGTAAACAAACAAAAAAAAGAAAAGAAAAGCCAAAAACAAATTTTAAGTTTATTTTTTTTAAATGTTAAATGAATCCCGTTCACAAAATGCCAAATGAATTATACATTGCCAAATTAAACCCCTGAAAGGAGGGTAGCCTATTCAGAATTTTGGCTTTTCTGGATCATGTCACATCAACATGACTGCATTGGCTGTTTTGATCATAGTAACAACTCCAGTCTGCAACATTACCTATAATTTGATAATTTAGTAAGTACAGCTACATTTTGGAAAAAAAAAGTGAACCGCCAAAGCAAAAATGGACTCATTTGTTAATGAAAGGCCCAATCTCAATGTCCGCCCTGAGCCCTGAGGACTGAGCCCCCACAGACTTTGGGTGACATCACGTGCGTGCCCAGCGTGAGTGTGTGACTGCATGAGAGTGCAAGGGCTCAAAATGGTACAAATACGAGGAAAGGGACAGCACTTTGCAATGTTATATGTTGCCTTGACAACGCCTGTCTCACACATACAATGTTTATGACAATCGCCGCTTTAGGACTTTTAATTTTAGGTTTGTACCCGCTGAAAGAACTCTGCCCGCCATGTGTTGTTTGGTTCTGGCTGCGTTTCCATTTTTATCGCCACAAACAATCTGCCGATTTTACAGTGGGACAGCACTGAGTCCTCGCTAACTTATCGGGAACGAGCCTCAAAGTCTGTGAGGGTATAAGGGTGGACATTGAGTTTGGGCCAAAGACCCAAACTCCTCCACGTGACCCATAACCATTAGCATCCCCCTCCTCTAGCAGCAGTGAACACTTAGCATGGGGTAGCTAGCCTCCACGTGACCCATAACCATTAGCATCCCCCTCCTCTAGCAGCAGTGAACACTTAGCATGGGGTAGCAGTAGACTCTGTCATGACCATCATTTTTCCTACTGGTTTGCCTTATGCGAGGAGAAGCTCTAAAACCACGCCTTGCTTCCAAGAAAATTTAAGCGTCACTCACTGTCAATCCTCCTTCCTACACTGCTGTAGATATATATCTCTTAGCTAGCAAGCTAAGAGATCTATATATATTAAAATAGGAGGCCTAGCCTCTCAAAATGAGATCATAAAAAAACTGTGGACATAACTAACCAAATTTTAATATGGCAGGTTCCCCATCCCAACATCGTTCAAAGTTTTAATAATAGTTTGAATCCACACCTGGTTAAGATGTGTGTTTGAAATACACTCTCTCAAGGTGCCTGACATTTGCACAGATCCCAGGGAATTTTCAACAAGTCTTGTTACCTGTGGGTAAAAGTGTTTTGTTTTAAATATTCAGCAATCTACTAGGAATGGGTTAAAGTATTTCAGATGAAGTATTTGACCAAGTCTGTTTGAATCACGTTTCAACAGGTATGAACAGGTAGAACGTTCACGCTTGACAGGAGGCAGACAAAAGCTATTGTGTTTCAGATAAATTGCGGTTCCTTTATAACAGTTTCTGCTTAAGCAGATTTCAGTAATATTCCCTGGCAACCTCAGGAGCTTATTAATATTACGTTTCCAAGCGAATTGAGGTAATATAATAAAATGCCTCAGATAGTTTCCACTAATTGCAGCCTAATGTAAAAATTGGTATAAGTTCAGGCAACAGTATTGTGTAGATGGTATTAATTCACATGATATTCCTTACATAAGGAATAAGACTACAAATGCAATATTACACTGAAAGATTGTAATGAAGCTAATATCATTTTTTTTTAATCAATGTGTGCGTGTGCGTGTGCGTGTGCGTGTTTCCAAGGTGATGTGAGCGTGTAAACGTTGTGTTAATGAATCACGTTTGACTCCCATTTTCCCCCCAACACTCTGCACTTAATTCTTCACCAAACTTCTCTTTATTGAAATGCAGAATTGTGGGGGGGGGGGGGGGGGCACTACTTTACTTCAGTCCATGTTCCAGATTTGGGAGGGTTCCGGGTTTTACTCAGTGCAGTTATCCAGCTAACTCAGTAATCCTGCTTCGTAGTTATTACGTGTGTCTGTCTCTCCCTCTGTCTGTCTTGTGCTTTCCCCATCCAGAGAATTGAATGATTGGCCTGATTGACTGATTGGAGTCACCTGTCCTACGCCTTTAAAAGACTGGCTTGCCCAGCAATCAGGAGTTGCTGTTTCTTGTGTTCCTGTGCTTCTGAGCGAGACGGTTTTTTCTCTTCTGTGCTAGTCTTTTTTTTCGTATTTTTCTTCATCTACTGACCTGTTTCCTTTACTACACATATCTACGTACACCGGCGCATATACACATATACATACCTGCATGCATACATCCATATGCTCCCTATCCCCTTTTCCCCTGTTTAATAAATGTATTTTATTTAATTGCAACTCGACGTCTCTGTGCCTTTTATGTTGCGGTCGTTCAAGATTGGGGACTTGCGTCCAGGATCTGGACGTTTTTTTATCGAGTCTCCCCCTGTTCTCAGCTACTGTCTAATACCCCCCTGTTCTCAGCTGTGAATGAAAGCTCTAATTCTCTAATGATAGACAGCAACAGGAAATATGATCAGACTAACGCGGTTCCTACATTCTTCCTGTACAGAACCTGACCTCCATGTTTGAGCCCAAACGGACAGATGGGGTCAGAAGCGGATAGAAGCAGTGACAGGGGTGCAGGCAGAGGTTCTGCAGAGCCCATTAATCATTAAGCAAAAAGGGCTCTGGACAGCGCAGTCAGATCATTAAACTCTCATTAGGGCCGAGTCGACCTGCCACACGGTGTACGCTGCACTTTCTCTTAAAAAGGTAAACCAAGCCAAGGAGTGAAAGAAAGAAACCAAGGTGAAACATAAAGAATATACTGTATATATATCCTCCTAAGAGCAAAATAATTTAATACATGATTGTATGAATAGAATAGAATAGAATAACTTTTATTTTCCCGATAGGGAACTTCAGTTGTAGCCTGGATTACTTCAAAGTATTTACAAAAGTTAGCTGGTTAACTCCTTAATCCCGCTTTGTGAAATAAGTTCATTTTTATCAGTATCTTCCTTCACTTTTATTCACAGTTAAATGTTTTTTTTTTCCTTCACATTCATAGTTCACATGAGTTTAACATGACAACCAAAGGCAAACTGGTTTTATCAGGAGAAAAGGGGAGGCGTTGCTGAAGAAAATGGTCGGCTGGCGGTCAGTGTAGTACCAACTCTCATGAAGTTTTGCTCTGAAACGGTGGCTGTGACCGAATATGATCCCTGTTCCCTACCCCCTGTCCCCTGCCCACTCAGACCCCTGTCTACTATGTGCCCTGTTCCCTGTCCCCTGCCCACTCAGACCCCTGTCTACTACATGCCCTCACCCCTCACTTTGCAAGCAGTGTGCGAAATAAATCCTGCAAAACTCTTTCCAGGCTAGTGAGGAAGTAGTTTGTAATATATTTTTCCATATATTTTTATTATTTTTATTGAGAATATCAATCAGTTTATATATAACAATGGTTACAAAGTGTAGATTATGAACGAAGATTGAATTAACAAAAATAAAAATAGAGTAGTGTGTAACATGTCCCGCTCTTGTACTACAAGTTGTAGTTTTTACTTCCGGTTTATTTTCCGAAATTGTCAGATGAGTGTGCTCCTGAATCCCCTCAACAAAACCCCGGAAATAATGGTTTCATCCGGGGATTTTAAGTGCCCCCATTTGTGAGAAAATGTCGCCCACTCAAAAGCTTTTTGACGAAGTTGACTCAAATATGTGCCCTCAAAGGGGTAAAGGGATTATATTGGGTCATGACCACTGTTGTCTTCGATTGTGTTAAGGGTTCCAAAATGAGTTCTAAGTCTGTATCAGGGTAGCATGTTACTGTTGTACACAGTTGATTGTCTTTATGATGTCATTATGTGTCACAGCCAGGAAAAGCGAATTGTTGGTAATCACACACCTGTATATCATTGAATTAGCTATGAGTTAAAATAAGGTGTGAGGGTAACTCACTTTAGAGGCTTGTACGGTAGAAGCAGCATTCAGCTTGGTTTTGTGTTCCTAATTCATGTGATGGTTGATTTTCCTTACTTTTTTTCAGTATGTGCCTTTTGTTTGAAACACCATATCTTAGGTGTACAAACACCCCATTTTAAACAATGCGAGACCTGCTGAAATATTTACTACTGTTGTTGTGGAAGGGATATGCAAATATATGTTGCTATAAAATATGTATATAGCACATACACTATCTGTCCATCTATTATCGATCATCTGTCTCATCTATCTCTTTCAAGGAGGAAACAAAGTGTAGGCTGGTTTCTGATTTTTCACCAGAGGTTCAGAAAGTAAAGTTAGCTCCCCCAATATTTTGTTCCAATCACCTGGATTTGCTAATTAGCACAGCCAGGAGGTAGAACTAATCAGCTGGCTGTTCATATGAGGAAGAAACACATGACAGGACTTTTACTTTCTGACCCCCCGGATTTTGCACCTCTGCTGCTAACAAAACTACCTATTGTGTGTTTCATGATCTCCATAGCAAACTCATTAAAAAAAAACTACAAAAAAAAAAGCTACGCACGTGGGCACAATAGTTTGTCAAATAAAATGACTGGAATGTGCACACAGTAAAATGCATTAACAGTGGGTTGTCCAATGTGTCGTTTGGACCTTGTTAATTACAGACACACTGATAGCCGCCGCGATCCTATATGAATGCAACACCTCGATCAAGTCTTTTTATAGCAGCCCACCTCTGCAGTCGTTACCAACGGTAACGAGGTCATTTGAGAACATATTTGTTTTCAATATTTTGCATGTATTTTTATCCATTTTTTTATTTTGATTTTATCAAGGTGAGTTTGATTTGTTTGCCTGGTTGTGAGGCTGATGCAAACTGACTTTTTAACATTATATTTAATCATTTTTTATTATTTTTATTTGAAGTACACCCCTACCTTTTGTGACAGAGAATGCGAACAGGTGAACAAATTTCAAGCAAATAAAAATAAAGCTGTAATATGGAAAGTGGGATTTATGTAGCTCTGCTGTGTCATTTGTCACAGTGTCTGCAGGTTTAACTCCAGTCTTGGAGAGCCACAGTGTGTGCCGTTTTAACTCCAGTCCTGGAGGGCCGCAGTGCCTGCTGGTTTAACTCCAGTCCTGGAGGGCCGCAGTGTCTGCAGGTTTAACTCCAGTCCTGGAGAGCCGCAGTGTCTGCAGGTTTAACTCCAGTCCTGGAGGGCCGCAGTGTCTGCAGATTTAACTCCAGTCCTGGAGGGCCGCAGTGTCTGTGGTTTTAACTCCAGTCCTGGAGGGCCGCAGTGTCTGTGGGTTTAACTCCAGTCCTGGAGGGCCACATTGTCTGCAGGTTTAATTCCAGTCCTGGAGAGTCACAATGCCTGGCTGGTTCACACTGAAAAGGGCAGCTTGTCCCAGTGCACTGTGGGTAATGCAGTGACTGTCGTCGTGCCAAACTAAACCAGAAACGTTTTGAGACAATCCTCTCATCAGACGTAAAGAATAAAGGACATAATTGGGAGCCCTACTAAATAAATTTGGTTTGTTTCTTTGGTTTTCCCTGCTTTCTGAATTAACTTCCTCTGAATCAGGTTGGCATTGATCACTGAGATCCTGGAGCTCTCTGATAAAGAGCCCCCCCCTTTCTTTTTTTGCTCCCAGTCCTCACATACGCTGTCCCTGTGATTGCTGTGCAGATGGGAAATCAATATCAGGCTCCAGGTAAGATTAATGATGGAGAATCTACATGGGAATCTCACCGTCACCCATTTACACACACACACTCACACACACACACAGGTAAGATTAATGAAGGGGAATCTACACCGGAAATCTCACCATCACCCATTCACACACACACACAAACACACACACACAGGTAAGATTAATGAAGGGGAATCTACACCGGGAATCTCACCCCCCTATCTCAATCCCCTATATACACACCCACCATTGCCCACTTACTCTCTCTCTCTCTCTCTCTCTCTCTCACACTCATTCACTCACATTCACACACACATATCAAATTCACAACACACCCCACACACACGTGCAAACACAACAGAGAGCTTAGAGAGACACAGACATGCTGTGCACACATGCACGCGCACACACACACACACACACACACACATACACTCAGCTGCAATTGAAGACATCTTCACACCATGTCAGCATTTTGAACAGGCCACTTGATTTTCTGCTGATGAGAGAGAGAAAGAGAGAGAGAGAGAGAGAGAGAGAGAGAGAGAGAGAGACAGAGGGCAAAAGATGAAGGGACACAGTCACACCTGTTTAATGAATAAACCTCCATTTATGGTGGTTAAAAAGGTCTCAGTCACGGACCTTTCACTGAGAACCTGTGCAAATTGGACTCATTCCTTCCCCTCCGGAAAACCGGTGTGGAAAATGAGTCCGATTTCTCCATATCTGTTCGCCTTTGTGTGATGTGAGCCAACGACACGAGGCACTATTTAGGACAGAGGCTGAAGACTTGTGCTCCGTGTGAAGAGTCCATGCGCTCTTCCTCTATCCCAGGTGGGAGTATATGCTTTGGAGGCTTATGATCACCTGACATTAGGCATAAAAACTGACTAATATTATCACCTTTTATGTACAGTGACATCCGACATGAATGTTGATTGAATACAGGCCTTTTCATAAGGATAAATGTTGATTGAATACAGGCCTTTTTCTAAGAATAAATGTTGATTGAATACAGGCCTTTTCCAAAGAATAAATGTTGATTGAATACAGGCCTTTTCCTAAGGATAAATGTTGATTGAATACAGGCCTTTTCCTAAGGATAAATGTTGATTGAATACAGGCCTTTTCCTAAGGATAAATGTTGATTGAATACAGGCCTTTTCCTAAGGATAAATGTTGATTGAATACAGGCCTTTTCCAAAGGATAAATGTTGATTGAATACAGGCCTTTTTCTAAGGATAAATGTTGATTGAATACAGGCCTTTTCCGAAGGATAAATGTTGATTGAATATCAGCAGAGAGAGAGATACACTTGGCTGCATCGATATTTCCACTAAAAAGTTTGAACCCCACTTCCAAGAATAATGAGGGAAACTTCTTATCGCTGTTGACGTGGCTTTTGCGTGTGAAAAAAGAGCAAATTCCCACATTAATTGGGTCACACCTGCAACACTGAGGAGCCGCAGTGGAATCCTATATTACAGAGTGCAAGTGTTAAGTTAAGATAAGAAGCTGAATCCATGCCGCTGGTGCTTATCTGGCCCTGGCAAAAGCAGTGTGAGATTGAATAATCTGGGGGGTATGAGAGCATATAGTTCAGGGATCCGTGGGCTTTTAAAAACCATCTCAGAATGCATTGTGCTCCTGACAATTCATAAGCAGAACACAGGCCGGTTATCTGCATAACTGCACCACTTAAGTCAAAATAAGGTGTAGGATATACACAAGGGAGATGTTCAACTAAGACCACAACCTAGCAAAATAATGTAATTTTCAGACTTAAATTATCTAGAAAGGGGGAATAAATAATTAATTCCTCTGTATGTTTTTTTAATTACAGATAATCAGCTATGAAAGCTATCCCATCGTCATGTTTTTTTTTCCACCTTATGTTTTCACCCACGCAGCCTTGAAGCAGTATAAAACATCTCAGGGCTGCTTTCCCTGCCTTTCTTTGGGAGCTGGCTGCAGATTGCTGCATCTGACGAGGACAAATTAAATGAGCTGTAAATGCTCTTGTTCTTCTGTAATTAATTTGCTTGCTGTCATTAAGAGTTGTGTATCGTCTGAGGGTCATCATGTTTGTCACTGAGTTAGCACCCCAGGGGGGTATTCCGGGAAGCAGGATTACTGAGTTAGCTGGATAACTGCACTGAGTAAAACCCGGAGGAACCCTCCCAAATTCTGGAACATGGACTGAATTTAAAAAAGCTGTTTCGGGTTTTACTCAGAGCAGATATCCATCTAACTCTGTAATCCTGCTTTGTGAAATACCCCCCAGCTCTTGCATCTGCCATATAACAATGAGAAGTGAGGAGTTTCTGGAACATATTTGACCTGTAAGATTTCGGTGAAATTTGGGGTGTATCGGTCATGATCTGGGTTTCTGGCCTCGCATATTTCCAATTAATTCATGGAATCTACCTGCACTGAAATTTCATGGCGTGCCTTGAGAGGTGGATGGAGGTGGGCGGCCATATCTGGTCATTTATGCCGAGTGTCTGGACAAGAACATCCGACATTGAGACATGCCGTACACAGCAGGAAATGAGTCCATTTTTAGATTTACGCACCGTAGTGTCCGTACCGTAAATGCACTTTTCCCTGCAGTGTAAAATTAGTGTTCTACCTGGAGCTAGAATCCATAAACCACTACTGAACTGAGCAAGTTTTACTCAGAGACTCAAACCACTAACTGTGATTTAAGGCACACATCCTCAACTGCTGTTGGATTTCAACATGCATCTGTATATTTAATAATTAAAAAACATAGCTGCTGGAGGACTTCCACTTGTAGCCCTTTGTTCAACAGTGGAAATCCATAACTGTGTGAGTTGGGACTTGAACCCATTAGCCCATGTTCAGCAATACAAACAACTAGCTTCTGACGTACTAGTGCACCCGAAACAGGGCTTCACCCTCATAGAACTCTTACGGTATGTAACCGTATACATTTAATGTCTGCAGTCGTTTCTGTCTGTTGTAGGAAACTGAACGGATCAAGATAATGCCCTTTATGTTTTCCCCATTTCGGAATTTGGTTAATGCTGCATGTCGGAGAAAATTGAGCGATTTGTAAATTCATGGGTACAAAATAATAAAAATAAAAAATAAACAAATATAATGGCAGAAGATGTACACAAAAGGTGTTTTATAATGTGATAAATGAAACTGCAGCCTTCAAGCCGTCAGCAGACAACCTTGCCGGGGGGGGGGGGGGGGGGTGCAAGAGAGCCCTGCACTTTTTTAAATTTGAAGATTGTAGATCAGAGAATGAGAAGTTATGAAGTGTGAGCAAGCGAGGCGGAAATTGAACCGCACCGCCACTGCACCAGTCAATCAGATAAATAACATTTATATAATCGAGTTTCAACGCTGCGCATGCATTATTCATCGCTCTCTTAGCCGCTTTTCCCCCTTCTTTTTTTCCGGGGGTGACATTGCTCCTCTTAGTACAAATTGCGGGGGATTTTATTTATTTAGCGTGTACTTATCCCTGTCTGAGTGTAAGTGGTAACTCGGCCATGTCGTTTGGTTGTGCACATGCGATGGAGGGAGAGAAAGAGAGAAAGAGAGAGAGAGGAGAGAGAGAGAGAGAGAGAGAGAGAGAGTTGGGAGGAAGCCATATTGGTTAATGGATGATTGCTGAGTATTCATTCCCTTCCCAGAATGCAAAGCTCACCACGGGCCACCGTCTACCCTCTCTTCTGGAAATTCCATTATTCTTTTTGACATTCTATTATTGCAATTGAGTAATAAAGACGTGGTACTCTGGGAAAGAATGATGTGACCTCCATATTTGTACTGTTGATGTGGGTACATTCATATTAGAAAGAAACTAGTTCCTGAGTGGGAAATAACAGATGGAGGTCAAACTGGATTCAGACTGGAGTCAAACTAGAGTTGAACTGGACTCAACCTGGTTTCATGTTGGAGTCAAACTGGCTCAGTATGGACTGGGCCAAGTTGTCCTCAAGGCACTATAAAACCAGAACAGTCAATCAAGAGTTTTTTTCCTGTTAACTTACAGTAACATTTTATCCAAACTCATCCTTACACAAGAAAAAAAAATTGTTTTTATTTTTTTTATTTGAAAAATAAAAAATGGATGCTGTGTTTCACTACAGGGTTCACAGTGGTGACCTTTCTCCTTTAATTTCTCCCATAATCCTTTGCCAGGAGACTGGGTAGCATTCCCGCAACCAGCAGCCCACCCACTGCCAAAGTCTGATTTACAGGAAGGAAATGTTTGGTCCGATCGCTAGGGTTTGCCGGGTTGGAGATTACGTGGGGGTCACTGGGCTGCTGTGCGGCGCATTGGGTTAAGGCACCACACTGAGGTGCACGGATGAGCCCCAAGGTCTGGGATCGAATCCGGCGGATTGTGCCAGTGCAATCTGCGGCCGGTAGCTCCGCGGGGCGACACGTACGTGCCGATTGGTGATGGCCTAAGGTACGGGAGAGTTTCGTTGGTTACTGATCTGTGTTTCATTGTTACGGAGCTAGGAACAGAAGTTGGGGTGGTGACACCACGTGTGAGGGATGTGCCCACAAATGGTTTAATTGGATGTTCCAAATTAGGAAGGGAAGCAGCCCCACCTTCGTTGCCAAATTCCTGACAAATAAATTACATCCTGCACAATCCGGCACTAATTGTCCGGGAACAAAGTCAAAGTGCTTTAATTTATCGAGTGCACAGTATAACTCAAGGTCATTCAGAACAATGAAATTCTTAGGACATGGCAAGCAACAACTATGTAGTAGGCATAAAAAATATTAAATTGTCAAAAAGAGTCACAAATAAGGGCAAGAATAACAAAAATATACATAGCAGTAAAACACTAGCAGCAGTTCAAGAGCCAGTACAGATGGGGGATATGGACAGTAAGAATAAGAGTATTAAATATTATAAATATAAAGTGTAGAGGTGCCGATGGATATGTACATTCAATTATAGTGATGTACATTGAATGTACATGGGAAGTGACTAGAACGAAAGGTGTTGGTGACATCACAGAATAATACATGTGCCGTTATATCATCTTCAGAAATGGAAGGTTGGGTGGGGGGCACATTTTCAGTACAAATAAACGGCTTTAAAGGTGACATTTCAGAATTCTGTTTATCCTATAAAAAACAGTTTATAATCAGTGGCTGGGATCGGACCTGTTCAGCTGAAAACAAGCCACACGCCGTGCGTCTTTATGACTTCATGCGATGAAATGAACATTTTTAATGGATTTGTTTTAACGGATATAGGAAGTTAAATAGGTTGTGCCATATTCATTATCGAATGTGATTATATTTTTGCATATTTATTATAAGAAAAGTCCTTTTCATTCACTTTAGTTATAATACAATGCAATACACTCTTCCAGCGTACATCACAGAACACTCATTTTTTGGAACTTCATAGAAATATAACTTTCAAGAAACTTCATAAAGCTGGGTAGCTCACAGGGGTATCAGAATTACAGATGAAACAAACCACCTTTATCCATCTAGCTGATTGCTATGTGCAATGCTACCATAGCCTGCAATTCATTACTGCAATGTGTGCCAGTAGTATCTTCATTCCGAAATACTGCTTCTCATCCTGCAAATATTTGTTTGAGAGAAATTTGTAGCATTTGCTTTTCAACTAGTCTCTTTTTTTTCCTCTCAATTTGCATGCCTCTCTGCCTCAAAATAACAGCTCAAGAACAACTTCAAAATCTTTCAACTTCAAAAAGTGCCTTCAGAAGTACACATGAATGACTCCGCTAACGAAGGAGATGATGGGTAAAGGAGTGAAAGTGAGAAAGACTCTGAAGATATTGTTCATTATGCTTTGGGGGGGAAACAATTATTTTAATAATTTAAAAGGAGGATTATTCTCAGTGAAAGTCTTCATCATTGCAGAAAATGGCTTCCCTTTTTGCCACAATGGCTTAATATGTTCCATTCTTTATTTCACACTAATGAGCACCACAGAACCATAGCAATAATTATCCTCTGTTTTTCATAACTTTACTCTGTCTCACTGTACGTGAGTTATGTTCCGCTTGTATTCTGAAAGGCCCATTACGCTATAACTATTTAAAGACTTTTTGTGCAATGTGCAGTATTATTAAACCACAATTATTATAACCTTTCTCAGAATATATAGTTTCAATTTTTATATGCTATGTAGCTTTTTTTTGTATTTTATCAGGCCTGTTTACTATTTGTGAGAAGGCCCTGAATACACTCCATCCCACAAAAAATGAAGATGCTTTTGACAAAATCGGATGCATCTATTGACAGGAGAGTGAGGGTTCCGTGAATCTATAACTCTGTGGAGATGCATTGTGTTCACCTTCTTTTCCTGGAATCAATCACAGCATTTTTGTTCTCAACGGCGGCATAAAAATAATTGGTGGAAATCAGTGAGCCGCCGAGAGCGTAATTATGTTGGTTCAGACCGAATTTCTTTTTTTTCGTGAAGCCTGGTTCTCCCATCGTTAGGTTTCACACAACATTTCCTCCGGTGCACGCATTTGCACACGACGCCGTACACCAATTCCGGGGTGTCGCGTTAAACGCGGTCCCTCTGAACACCTACGACACGTGTTCCCTGTTCCCCATCACTAAAAACAGCAGCTGTTCACTCAAAACCAGGAGTTGGGAGTTTGTATTATTATTATTTTTTTTCAATTTCCAACTGCTCCCAAGCCAGCAGAGACGCGCTAATTAAAAACAGGTTAGATGGAGGTCTGTACTGCAAAGCAACCTCGCCGTCTGTCTGGCTGAAGCTAGCTGCTTGTGCACTAATTCAACATCTGCTGCTTGCAATGATCTCCATTATTCCCAGAATTATTAAAGAGGGGAGCACATTTCTGCCTCCCCAGACAGCATGCTACATTATGTATGAGATTTGGAGACGGGCGAATTCCGTAATAAGCTTTCCAGTGTCCGGATGTGCAGCTACATCAATATGTATTGCTTCTGAAGTGCCGGCTTCAAATTGCCTTGTACCTGTAGCACATGTATAGAGACGGCATGAACAAGCCTTTATTCAGACAGTCGGATGAGGGAGAGGCAGGCGCAAGATTGAGGCAAGGAAATGCATACTCGGCAAAAAAACCATTCGCAACAATGTCATTTTAAACATGCTCTCTCTCATCACTCTCTCTCTCTCTCTCATCTCTCTCTCTCTCTCTCTCTCATCTCTCTCTCTCTCTCTCATCACACTCTCTCTCTCTCACTCATCACTCTCTCTCTCTCTCATCACTCTCTCTCTCTCTCTCTCATCACTCTCTCTCTCTCTCATCTCTCTCTCTCTCTCTCTCTCTCATCACTCTCTCTCTCTCATCACTCTCTCTCTCTCTCTCACACACTCACTCAAACACACACTTACTTATTCTGTCATTCTCTCAATGTCTCTCTCACTCTCTCACACAAACACACCACACACACACACAACACACTTATTCTCTCTCTCTCTCACACACTCATTCATTCTCTCTCTCAAATTCAAGATGCTGTATTGGCAGGAAATGCATTGGAAATGTATTACCACCACCGTCCTAAATGAGTATCCGCACGCGATAAGTGCGGGGTCCCAAAATGAAACGCAGCTGTGACTGGCGCCTGATCACCCCCTATAATGCGCTGGCAGAACGGTTTATGGAAATAGAATTATAATAATGCTACCTGATGTCCCGCCCCCGCCCCCCACACCTCCATCGAGATGTGTGGACCCCCACACCCAATCATATCCAGGCCTGTAACATGATCAGGTCACATGCTGTTTTTTTTTTTTTTGGGGTTCAGTCTTAAAATGATTAGCTGTCCTTTAGAATGGTGATATCGGCCTCCTGAGAATGGAGGTGGGGGTCTCCGAAATAGTCCCCCCCCCCCCCCTCTCGCTCCTGATGCCTGAACGCCCGTGTGCACAGAAGGTCAGTGACGCGACTACAAAGCACGTCCGACAAAGCACAAGTTTCTCACAAAGTAGGAGCTATCCCTAGTACTGAACATAGAACATAGTAGACTACACAGTCAGCTATACATTCTGAACTATGAAATAATCAAAAAACACAAGTTAAATAGAAAACAAGCAAAAAAACAGCAAGAAGGAAGCAAGTACTATAGAATTGGCCTTAGATAGGTAGTTTAGTCGAGGTGGAGTCTGAAAAAATGCGTTTTCAGACCACGACGGAAAACAGTTACCCTCCGGCTCCATCCAACGCCATTGGATTACGCCATAAGAAAGCATCTTAAGATGGTCGCGCTCTGCTAAGCCTCAGTGTGAGAGAGACTGCAATGCTAAGGACGGGCATTTGTATGCTAATGTCCCAGTGCCCCATTTTCACCGCCGCGTCTTCTCCAGCTTTTCTCTCCCGCAACAATAAACACAACAGTGCCGTTACTGCGCATTTCACCAATAATAACCGCAATTCATTTCGCTCCGGACCGGTCTTGGAACAATGCCACGGAGCCTTTATTGAATCCCGTTTCTCCGATTCTAAGCGATTCGCCCGGATTTTAAATAAAAGGGTCAGCTACTGCAATAAGAAAGGAAGAAACAAACAACAACACGGTACCTGAGCCGAAATCTACAGAGCGCTCAGTTATTACGCCCGTATAAACATTATACATTATACATGAGCACATTTATAATAATGGGATAATTTGTACTTTCCAGCACAACTGCCTGTTAAACGTTTGAATAGTGGCTGCTTATGCACTATGACGTGAGACACAACACAGCCGCAGTGATTGGAGTAAAACTTACACGGAGTGGGTCTGAAGTAGAAATTTTCTGAAAAAGTTTCCATAATTCTGTTAAGAATAATTTTTTTTATTTAAATGGAGCATGCTGTTTCTTATTAGCAAATCCATTATAGTCTGGTGTTTGTATTTCCGTTCATGCTGAGTTTTTAGTTTTGAAATTAAGAGCCTCTTTACATCGCGAAACGTAATGATTACAAGTGTTTGGATCATTAGTTTGCTCCCACCCACCCAGCCCGAAGTACCTCGCGCACAGAATGATTGATTGTTATTATTTGTTTTGCGGAATGCACTTTGCGCTACAACAATTGTATGAAGAGTACATTATAAAATTGTTATTATTACATTAGATCTGCATTAGAAAATGTAGAAAAGTGCTCTTTGTATAGTTGACCTGCATTAGGCCTACTGGCCCTAGTAACTATTATTATAATTTTTAAAATTTGTTTCAGATTTTTCCTTGTTTTCTCCCAATTTAGTGGCCAATTGTACCCCTATGTTATTCAATTCCCCGTGTAGCAACCGCTTGAGAATTCACCGCTACACAACCCTGTCAGCTGGTAGTAGGAAGTAGGGCGCCACATCCTCTTCAGGGCGCGACTCCTCCGAGCTCCAGCTCGCCCGGGGCCGCTTGTACGTGACGATTCTCCCCCGCCAGGTCCCTCCCCCCACTCCGGGGAGCGACCGCCCAATTGCCGCTCCCTCAAGGCACTGGCCATATTCGGGTCTGATAGGACCAGAGCTCAAACCCCTGATCCTCGGTGTGCAACTGCACCGACTCTGTTGACAATTGTACCGCTGCGCCACCTCGGTACCATAGTAACCGAAGATAGGCGAGCACTACTGCGAAGACTGGTGTTTTGGAAAATATATTGTAAAAAAAATAATTAATTAAAATATTGAACTATTTTATAAGAACAGTTTCTTTTCCTATTCTTTTATATTAA
This sequence comes from Synaphobranchus kaupii, assembly GCA_029718625.1. NCBI lineage: Eukaryota > Metazoa > Chordata > Actinopteri > Anguilliformes > Synaphobranchidae > Synaphobranchus > Synaphobranchus kaupii. The sequence goes on from CM056380.1 coordinate 101,423,499, forward strand.
ATTACATGACAAAACATAAAGGAATCTTTGCTTGATTTCACTGTTTGAGTTTTTGAGAAAGATAATTTGAAGGATTGAATGAAAAATGGGGGGGGGGGGGGGGGGGGGGGCGGATGGCAGTTATAATTCGTTTTTTTTTTCAGAATGATAATGAGACGGCTTTGTTTCCACCACACAAACACAATGACCTCTGACCTCTCTGTGAGTTAACTCTGTATAGACTGTGACGGCTGCCATCTTCTCTCTCCCGCTGAATCTCACATTGTAAGAGATTCACAGACGACGCTGACAGGTGACAAAGCAGACCCAAGCAGACCCCTTCAACAGTCAAAAGGGATTTGTGCTTGTAAGCAGCTGTAGGCTCCCCTCTATTGATCGGGCTGAAATGGGGTTCAGCACTAAGGGAAAGTGCACCCGTGCTCTGTATTAATCCGGACACGACGGTAAAACATGGGCCGCCAGTCTTTGTTTATCAAAGAGGGGGGCACTAAAAGAGGGGGGTTGTCAGTTGGACCACCCCCTTGCCACCCCACATTGGTCCTCTTACCTCTTGTCACATACCACTTTTCATTTTGTATATATTCTTTTTTTTTAAAGCAGATGTAACATTGTAAAAAAATAAATTGCATTGTCCGTGGAACGCAGGTCTTTGGGACATACTCTTTGGCTGCGTGATCTATGTGGATGTAGGGGTGACACATCCCCCCCAATATTATCATGTTGTACTAGGTGATACTATTAGTTACCCCCGCCCCCCCAAAAAAAATAAAAAATATTAATCCTAAAGAAAATTTTGTTGAAGTGAGATCTACGTTCTTGGATCTATGTGTGCAGCTGCTTAGGGAGAGAGGTCCTTTGGCATTGGGACTTGAACAGAGCCCCTGAGGAAGGACGTTGACTCCCTCCTTTTCCCTTCTTACCCCTGATGACGCCTCTAAGTTTGGCCAAACAATAACAGTCTGTAAAATACACACCAGGACAGCCATCTGTCTTCTGCCAGACTGAAAACTCGCCCGTTCGCACGGCCACTTAGAACACAATCTCCGTCTTCTCTTTCTTTACGACTCTCAGCGTTATGTCGTAGGTTTATGTACCTTTTAGCAGTTATGACCCTGGCCTGATATTGCATCTGTTCCTTGCCTAAACCTTTATGCGCTTCTGTAAGTCACTCTGGATAAAAGCCTTTGCTGACTAAATGTAATGGCCATGTAAGATACTATTGCATGCTTTTTCCCTCCTGTTCAGTCTAGAACTGCAAATCATCTGTTTATTTTGTAAACTTGACCCTGTTGACTTATTGTGTTATGTTGTCTTCATTTCTGCCTATAACATTGTGTCTAACAAATCCAGCCTGAGAGCCATTACTCCCAAACAGCCAAGGCCTCAGGTTGACACCATGCACTTTTAAAATTTCAATTATTCTGCCACGGGAAAAGATATGCTGTTTGTCCAATTGTGTCTGTTCCAAGGTGTGTGTTTAACACCATAGCGGCATTTAGAAATAGCAGAACTGCAAATAAACACAACCTAGAATTCTACTTAAACTGCCAACTGTGGTAAAAAATGATGGACATTTAATTCAAACGTTGTTTGTCAAATCTCACTAATTCTGTCCATTTAATCTTTTATTTTGAGGAATGTAACCTACCTTTTTACCTCAGGTGCACTCAATTTTCCAACCTCATTCATCTTCAGGTAGCTGCCAGGGCCAAACAGATAAATTATTTGCACTGTCTGTAATGTCAATAAATGTTTCCTTGTTTCAGTTCAAAGGTTACTCCTTTCGCTCCTGTTTGTGAGTTGTGAATTACTGAAAGAAACTGCGCTTGTCAGACTTCTGCAGTGGAATGTGTTATTGAGAAATGGCATCTGTCAGTTTTCTCGCCTAATTTCAAACTGTTAAAAAAATGTAAAATAAAAAATAAAAATTGCTGATAAAGAACTTTATCATGTGGGAGAAAAACAACACACACACACACACACACACACACACACACACACACACACACACAAAAACATTTCTGTTTCATGGACAATGAAGGTGCTTCCCAAATTTAACAAATCAGTGGGGTGTTATTCCTAAATAACAGGACAAATTCGGGAAGTAATGCTGCAGCATGATAAGTCATAATTATAATTATGGAAATGCAATATACTGCAGTATATTTTAAGTATATTGTGACGATAATTTTGATATATTTACAATATACTGCGGTATATTCTTTTTCCATAAGGGTAGCCAGAGGGAAGAGTGTCAGGAAGCAAAACACAACTGTACATAAAGAGTGTTTATACAAACCTCACTAAGTCCAGCTTTCATAAGCCATATTTTTCAAGGTGGTTATAAAATGTATGGTGTTTAGTTTTAATTTTACACTATTATTCCTATAGGGATATTCAAAATTTAATTTTCTCAAAATTGGTAAAAAGTGGACTGAGTGAGTTTTGGAAAACAATTGCACCCATTATTTTCCAAACATACAATGAAATACAATGAAAGAATGCAAACATGCAATAAATGAACAAAGACTGTTTTCTTATCAGTTTGAATTTATTCACAATAGGTCTTTCCTATTCCCAATCGTCTAAGTGCTGGTTCTAAAGTGTAATACACATACTGACACATATAGAGTAAATTCATACTTTCCTTGGTTAGTCTACCTGTTTCTGCTACAGTGAGGGTATTTTGAAAATAGAATTGGAAAAAATGCATATATCATCACAGTGCAGGTAAGTTGTACAAACCCCAATTCCAAAAAAAAGTTGGGACAGTATGTAAAATGCACATAAAAGCAGAAAGCAGTGATTTGTAAATTCTCTTTTAAATATATTTAATTGAAATCAGTACACAGAAAAGATATTTAATGTTTTACCTTATCAACTTCATAGATCTTTGTAAATATACACTAATTTCAAATTTGATGCCTGCAACACGTTCCAAAAAAGTTGGGACGGGGGCAAAAAAAAGTACAAAGTTCAAAAGTACAGGAAGTTAAAAAAACAGCTGTTTGGAACATTCCACAGGTGAACAGGTGATGCTATCATGACTGAGTTTAAAAGGATATCAAAAGACTCTTGATATCTTATTTTCAGGTACTCTTACAAGTGATACTATAACCTCTGTGCATTTTAATGGATGTCTATGGGAATTTGGGGGTGAGACTAGATTTGGGCAGAGAGCGTGGATATCCCTGCTTCGGGGAGCAGACGAAGGAAACAGGGCTTTGATATTTGGGTAGCAAGTCGATGTCCCTGCTTTGGGGTGCAGGCTAAGGCGCGAATATGATTTTACGTTGCCATGGGAAACGCCACCAGTGTGATTTACGACTGATTGCATGACGTTGTTTTTGATTGCTAGGTAGCCTGGTGCAATCAGCCGCTCTTGTCTGGGTCATTTGTTCCAGGTTGGATACGTATGTGACTGCTTTGAGCAAAGAACAAATGTGCCATTTATTAAAAAAAACCTAAAAGATTATAGTTATGAGTATTAAGTAAGCTTCATTGACTTTTACGTTTCGGAATAACATGTGACACAACTTGAAGAGCCTCAGGTGCAGTGTCAGAAGCCAGGTACACCTGTAAAGGTAAAGTACAGTCTTTGTGGGAGATACGTGCAACAGAAAGTGCATATTTCTATTACCTTTATAAATGTTTCATAAGCATTCTTCCATTCATTTTGGTCCTAGTTTGACCTTAAGCCAAATGACATGTCATGTTACATTTACTTTTTTTCCCTGTGAATATAAAGTATTGCATTTGCTGAGGGATTATTTATAAAAATGGAAATACTTGTTAATTAAGGTTAGACATGCATTATAAAGTCTATAAGACAAGGCATATGTGAGCTAAGATAAAGTATTTACATGCAAAATGTAAAAGCATGTGTGCGCATCTACATATGCACATATATAATATGTAAACACAAACACACACACACACACACACACACACACACACACACACACACACACACACACATTGTGCTAGAAGGGTTAAAGTGCTTGTTTTTTTCAAATGGAAATTTGGCCACAGGTGTTTTTCATTGAAATGAAAGGCAGTGAAGTGGAGAGGGTTTATTTTCTCCTGGGACGAGCCCTTAGATAAAATCCCTCCAATCAAATGCTCTTTCAGCCTCTCAGCGGCGGGCGAGTGAGCGAGCGGGCGGACTCTACGGCCTGATGCTCCGCTCTCTGTTCTCCAGCTGATGGAGAGGGAAAGGCAACACAATGGCCAACACACACTCTTGTTGATTTTGAGAGGGGAAAAAGGCGGAGAGGGGAATAAAAGCTCACACTCTATATAAAATGTTTTTCTCCCTCTCTCTCTCTCTCTTTCTCTCTCTCTCAACCCCTCTCTTGTGCTTTCTCTCTTTCTCATTCGATTCTGGCCCTCGTCAAGAGCGCCGCCGACTGAAAGTCGATCCCCAGCGCAAAAATGAGAGGAGGAGAAGTGAAAAGGCTGGCGTCCGGCCCGATGTCATCGGCACGCTCACAGACAGGGAGTTAATCGGCAAAGTATTACGCTACCAGTAAAACAGGTTGGTCACATTTCCATAAGCAGGACATTATAAAACAAGGGAAAATATGCTGAACCTATGGGTTGCCAACCTGACAGATTTGTTGTATTTAGTGTCATCATTAAGGCAAAATAACATTAGTTATGTTATTAATCAAAATTAGAATGCAGGTAGCCTAATGAACTTCGGATGAAGCTTGAACATGAGTTCATTGCATAATCAAACGAAATTTGTTAAACAAGCAGGCTAATTTGGCGTTTTCTAAGGTGAGAAGGAAGCAATTGGTCGCTTATTCTCAGCTGTTGCAGGTGCTTTTAACAAAATTTAACAGCATATATTTTGTAAACAGCACTGTCAGGAATTACCGGGAACTCATAATATTACTACTGCTACTGATCCATATAGCCTATTCCTTGATCGCACTAAACACGCACGAGCATGTCTGTTTCGCCATCATAAGCAATCCGCCAAGGTGGAAAAGCAGGCTTTTAAAGGGAATGGGATATGACATTTTGATTGGTTTATTGCATGTCACGTCCAAGACACACCTATAATTAATGAAGAGACTAGGTTCAGCCCAGTTGCACCATGCGCCGTGCTTAGCGCCCAAAAAACACACCGTTAAAATAGCAAAAGTGGACTTGGACACGCCCTAAATGGACTTAGCGCCATGCGCTAAGACTAAGCGCCAAGATCGCCAAGATAGGGCCCATGGAGTTAATCAGCACGCTCACAGACAGGGAGTTAATCAACATGCTCACAGACAGGGAGTTAATCGGCACGCTCACAGACAGGGAGTTAATCAGCACGCTCACAGACATGGAGTTAATCAACATGCTCACAGACATGGAGTTAATCAACTTGCTCACAGACAGGGAGTTAATCAACATGCTCACAGACAGGGAGTTAATCGGCACGCTCACAGACAGGGAGTTAATCAGCACGCTCACAGACAGGGAGTTAATCGGCACGCTCACAGACAGGGAGTTAATCAGCACGCTCACAGACAGGGAGTTAATCAGCACGCTCACAGACAGGGAGTTAATCAGCACGCTCACAGACAGGGAGTTAATCAACACGCTCACAGACAGGGAGTTAATCAGCACGCTCACAGACAGGGAGTTAATCAGCACGCTCACAGACAGGGAGTTAATCAGCACGCTCACAGACAGGGAGTTAATCAACATGCTCACAGACATGGAGTTAATCAACATGCTCACAGACAGGGAGTTAATCGGCACGCTCACAGACAGGGAGTTAATCGGCACGCTCACAGACAGGGAGTTAATCGGCACGCTCACAGACAGGGAGTTATTCAGCACGCTCACAGACAGGGAGTTAATCGGCACGCTCACAGACAGGGAGTTAATCAACACGCTCACAGACAGGGAGTTAATCGGCACGCTCACAGACATGGAGTTAATCGGCACGCTCACAGACAGGGAGTTAATCGGCACGCTCACAGACAGGGAGTTAATCAGCACGCTCACAGACAGGGAGTTAATCAACACGCTCACAGACAGGGAGTTAATCACAGTAATTAGTTTCGTCTGGACCCACACTCACGTTAGGCTGCAGGCTCAGTGCAGGAGCCAGGTGCCTGACAGGAGCTATATTTTACTTGTATGACTAGGGCACGATGAGGCGTGTTTTACATGCGTGACCGGGGCACGATGAGGCGTGTTTTACATGCGTGACCGGGGCACGATGAGGCGTGTTTTACATGCGTGACCGGGGTACGATGAGGTGTGTTTTACATGCGTGACCAGGGCATGATGATACTGCACATGTGACCATCCCAGCTTTTACGCGCTAACATAAAACATTTTTTCTTTTAAATTTTATTTCCCTGGGTGGTTGACTGTACAGTGCAGTACAGTGTACAGTGCCTCAACAAACAGACAAAAACAATAAATAATCAAATAATCCTTAAAAAGAATGAATCATCTCCCAGCACAAAAATAACTGCTGGTGTGAGATATTAATAATTCAGATATTATCACACAATCAATAAATGCTCATTATTAAAGATTCTGTTGGTTTTTGGGAGCCATAGAAACAGATTCCCGTAAGACCATTTCTCAGAGCAGGGGCTATAGGGGTAAAGCACAGTCATGTCTCAGAGCAGGGGCTATAGGGGCACTGGTGTGTGTGTGTGTGTGTGTGTGTGTGTGTGTGTGTGTGTGTGTGTACATACCTGTGTGTGTGTGTGTGTGTGTGTGTGTGTGTGTGTACATACCTGTGTGTGTGTGTGTGTGTATGCCTGTGTGTGTGTGTGTGTGTGTGTGTGGTGTGTGTGTGTGTGTGTGTGTGTGTGTGTGTGTGTGTGTGTGTGTGTGTGTGTGTGTGTGTGTGTGTGTGTGTGCCTCTAAGCCATTCAGACATTTGATTGTTTTTCATCCAGCTGGTCTGCAGTGGTATATCTCAGTCTCCAGCCCTTCAGCCAGTGGCAAAGTGAAATCATTCAGTATAATATCCAATAATAAATCCAATAATAATATCCAATAAGCTTTCACTCTCTTATCATTCCATCCAGTCAAATCTGCAGCTCACAGTGGAACAGCAGGTCAAAAGATCAGAGCCAAGCCAAACAAACACACATGGGCAATCCTACCCCACACCACAGCTCATCACCAATCCTGCAGCCAATCCCACACCACGGCTCATCACCAATCCTGCAGCCAATCCCACACCACGGCTCATCACCAATCCTGCAGCCAATCCCACACCACGGCTCATCACCAATCCTGCAGCCAATCCCACACCACGGCTCATCAGCAATCCTACAGCCAATCCCACACCACAGGTCTATCACTTAAGTAGCCGCTAAAGAGTAGCATGCATGCATCCTTTGAATTATGAACCCTACTGTACTTTATAAAATAATAATTTCATAAATTATTCACCCATTATATTATTCAGTCTCTTTATTTCAGGAATTGCTTATACTGTAAGGAAATTGGTAAATTTGTTATTGCTTTTAAAATGTGTTTTTTTCCTACGTTCATAGTTGTTTGTTATGAATTAATTTAGAAGCTACCTGCTGCCTACCTCATTTATTTATAATAGCACATTGAAAGAGCCAGAGGACGGGCGCTTAATTAGGTGCGGATTGGCCGAGTTAATGAGTAGACTTGTCTTAAAAACGAGGAAACTCTTTGTTCTTAGAGTGACTGTGCCCTGACAGAGGCTACGTTTGTGCTGAGTTAAGAGCCTGTTTGGGTGCGAGAGAGAGGATATGTGATGTTTCAGCTCGTTCATTACCAATGATTTCATTCTTCAAAAAATAGCCACAAAAAGCAATGCACTGAAGCAGTTTTCTACAGTATAACTTTGGTCACTGACATTATTTTGACTTTTTCATTGGTTTCATTTAATTGCTTAGTGGATGCCAGTACCTAGGGCTAGTATTCTATGCATATTCAGACTGCTTTGTATTTAAACAAGAAACCCAGGAAGCTCAAGGGCATAGCACTTGGGATTCAAACCCGCAACCCCACTTCCCCAAACACCACTCCACTCTAATGTAAATGCCTCTTTAGTTCCTTTATCATTGAGTATTTCATATTATGGAGTGTGATGTTTCACTGACATTACCTTCAGTACAGGGATGCAAAAGAGATCAATTCATCCAGCCAAACACCTGTCGAGATATCCCACTCCAACACCGGAAGACTTTATGAATTCAATCAGAGCTTTTATTTAATTTAATCCATTCTGGATTGAGTGAGTGAGTGAGTGAGTGAGTGAGTTACTGAGTGACGGAGTTACTGATTTAGTGAGTTACTAAGTTACTGAGTTATCTCAGTGTCATCAGGCCTAACAACATATAAAAGGTATTCCAATGAAAGCAGTCAGTCATATTTAATGGGAGAGGAAAAATAAGAGAGAAAGGATGGTCTCATCTGTGGATGAAACTGAAAATCAGACACCTTTCATTTCAGGTACATTGAGACGGACAATTATCTTGATGCACAAAAAAACTTTAGGAAAGATGGTGCTCTCTGCCGACCCTTCCACCCCCGAAACCCATCACATGCTTCCATTGCTGTGGGCCGCTGCCCGAGCCGGCCGTGGCTGTTCCTCGTACCCGGCCGGAACAATAAAGATAACAATGGCGAGAGAATTATATCTCACGCCGAGATGGGCACCTTTTGTAGCAGAACAAAAGAGTGACATAGATCAGCTAACAATAGCTTTTAATGCCTTTATTAAGCTACCAATTAATGCTTAATCCAACATGAATAACACTATTAACCTTGGAATTATTGAACTGTCCGGGGAGAATAGCAATCAGTCATTGGTAAGTGATTAATCTTTCATGCGATAGCGGTACCTTTTATGCGATGGCAGTGCCTATCAAGCCATTTGTGAAGGTAGAGTGAGAGAGAGAGAGAGGACCTTGTAATAACTGGAAGAGGCCAGTTGCAGTGCTTTTATCGATGTTGCTTTTAAACCAAATGGATAATCTGCTGCAGGCAGGACATTGAGCTTCGGTGAGTCACCATCCGTTTCCTGAGAGGAGCTCCGCTAACGGGGAGTGGGGCTTTTTTTTGGGGCGCTAGGGAAGGGCACAATGGATGTTCAGGCCACGCAAATTCCACTAGAAGGAAAGTTACGTTTACGAGGTGAACACTACTGTGCACAAATCTGAAAATGGACTGCGTCCGGCCCATTTGCGGATGCGTCTGCCATCGAACATGGCAATAATCTTGTGCACTGAGATGTCCTCGTCCAGAAGCTTGCCATAAATGACCAGACATGGCCGTCCACTTCTACTAATCAGGAATATCCGAGTCCAGACATCCCCGGTCACAGACGTGGCCCGGGAGTGTGCAGAAGCTTCTGGAAATATACGTGTCGACAGGGGAAACTAACCTCTCACGACCAACACACAGCAAATTTCACAGAAATTTATCAGGTTAGGTATCTTCCAGAGTCAGTCATGGGGAGGACACTCCCCTGCCAGCGGTTGGTCACTTTCAGGAGGCGAGACGTTTCTGCCATAGTTACGAGCTGAACCGAAGCCATGGTTACGAGCAGAACCGAAGCCATAGTTACGAGCAGAAACCGAAGCCATGGTTACGAGCAGAACCGAAGCCATGGTTACGAGTTTGTCTCCTACAAACACAGATGGGGAAAAATATGATATAAAATGATTTTGTTCCCTCATTATTTTAGAGGTATTTTGTATCTTGTATCGACGCACTACAAAATGATGCTTTGCAGGTGACTCAGTGGTATAAACCACCCCCCCCCCCCCCCCCCCCCCCCAAAAAAAAGGAGAAAAGAGGTGAAGGAACTGTATTAAATATGAAATACATAAATCATAAATCCAAATACATAATGCACACACATGTATTTGAAACACTGCCTATTCCCTGGCTTAAATCTCCACCAGTCTCAGGAGAGAGCCGATTGGGTCGTGATCATTCGTTTACCTCCTGACAGGTGTACGGGGAAACGTGGTTTTGCTAGGTTTTCAAAATTGCCCACGTCAGCAAAAAATAAAAATAAATAATTTTTTTTTTTTTTAAACTTCCACTTCAAAGAAACCCGTCCTAAGAAGCAGAACTGCCAGATCGCATTTTATTTATTTATTTATTTGTGTCAAAATACTTTGCAAATACAAGGGTGTGCTGCCGGTTTTCCTCCGTAATCATCAACGACCACATTTACATGCTGAGCACGTGCAGAATATCGGCCAGTATGCTATTCCCATGCCCTCAGAGGGCTCCAGCCCCAATCGCAGATCACATTTCCATTTGGAAAGACATATTCTGAACACACTGCAGAAAAAAGTCAATCTCAAGTACTTTAGTATTCTATTTCGACTTTAAAATCTATATTTTTTCTGAATATGACAAAAATATTGCCAACAAGGTGACTCATTTCAAGATTTTCCAATGGGATAAGGAAAGTTCACTTGTCAAGCAAACAGTAACTTAAAACATGCTTATATATTCTACTTATAAAAAAATAAGAATTTTAATAAAAGATTTTAAGAGTGACATTACAAGACTAAAATATACCATGCACATGCCTTCATATTACTCTTGAAGGGATATCTTTTCCTCTGCTCCAACAGGATCTATTGTTTATTCTGGACAATATGTTTTTATTTTATTATTATTTAACTGACTTTAACAGCTACAAATGAATTATACTACCCTTAAGCAACACAATGGGAGGCTTGTGACATTTGAACAAAATAGATTGCTAAATCCCTCCGTCCAACGTCTCTCCCCTCCAATAACTAAATGTCGGTGAAGCACAGTGGGAGAGAGATGTGCTTTTAAAGACAGTCCGCTGGTGTTCACACAACTGCCAGTGTTTCAAATCACCCACACACAAAGGCACAACAAGCCTAGGATAGTGTAAACATTGTTTTTACTACTGTATTCTACTGTTTATAGTTCTGTATTGTGCTATTTATGACTAGTGTATTATATTGTTTATACTACTGTATTCTACTATTTATGACTAGTGTATTATATTGTTTATACTACTGTTTTCTACTATTTATGACTAGTGTATTATATTGTTTATACTACTGTTTTCTACTATTTATGACTACGGTATTCCACTGTTTATGCTACTGAATGTTGAAAGGGCTTTGCAAGCTGTTGGTGGTTACCATGGTATTAACCTTTGACCATTGCCACTCCTACTGTGGAAAATGTTTTTTATTTAAAAAAATTATATTTGGAGTATTAGCTCATTGGATTACCGATACTCTGAATAGTCTGATGGAATTGAATGCATAATGGAATTCTCATAATGGCTCATAATATTCAGACTCATAATGAGATATTACAGTTTAATGTACACCAAAAAAAAAAAACATTTTATCTCACAGTGATGAAAGTAAATGTTCTTCTCTTGTGAGAAGAACATTTAGCCCCCCCCCCCCCCCCCCCAGCATCTAGTCTTAGTTTATATTCAATGACAATTACAAGAGTGGAGACTAAGGGCACTTATGAGCTAATCCTTTTACTCAGGCCCTGAGGGCCTTACAATCCTTCCCTGGTCACCACAGTATTGACCAGTGTCACTCTAAAACCGGCCCCAAAATTGTGTATCGATTTTCCCTTTTGTCAGTTGTTAGTTGAAAACTTAATCAACCCGACAGAACACTGTCATAAAAGCCACACTGTTGTTAAACACAAGTCGTGCTCTCCCCTGATTCTGTTTCACTGATATAATTGTATAGAACTGTGACCAGCCTTGGGGGGGGGGGGGGGTCAATACAACTGTGTGTGTGTGTGTGTGTGTGTGTGTGTGTGTGTGTGTGTGTGTGTGTGCGTGCGCACACGTGTGTCTGTATTTGCAACTGTATGTGTGTGTGCACGCTACTCGCCACCACGCTGAGCTACAAGCCTTCCTTGGTCACAGGTGATTGGCTGGTGATTAAAGGACAAAAAAAAATACAGCACTGTAGTCATCCAAGACTGGAGATTGATTGACACTCCTGGACAAGGACAAGACAGTGCATCCCATTACTGAAGTAATTTACATTAGCATTACCCCCCCCCCCCCCCCCCCCCCCCCCCCCCACAGACTGCTGTTTCCAATCTTAAATGATTAATTCTATATTGATTTGGAGCTGTTAAATAATTCTGTTGCATATTGATAGCTTTGTTTTTTTAACTCGCCGTGATCTCCCCTTTTCTGGCCAGCCTGCTTTGGGTCGGGCTCTTTAAAGAGCAAACACTGCAAGTATTTTACAGCCTGCCTTTCTGTGAATCGAGGGAGAAGCACACTAAACACGATCCGTATTGCATACTTTTTCTAAACGCTGCTGT